>CAHIKZ030001001.1:885000-895000 GCA_903632075.3 Acanthosepion pharaonis | reverse complement strand
TAAGATCCTACGGCTTGACAGTATTTTATTGTGTCGGCTGGTTCTTTTGTGGTTAGCGGGATACATGATGTTCTTAGCAGGATTGACCACTTGCACCACTTAAATTTGTTATGCACGGGCATTGCTCGATATCATGTCACGATGAACATACAAGCTGACAGCTATCACATACATAAACACACACTATATATATATATATATATATATATATATAGTTGCTCAGTTCTTTGAGTATACGTCTTTTAATAGTTTTAACTTTTTTTTTGTAATTTCTAAATATTTTTTTTTAGACAAATTATGAAAAACACCACGCTAACTCAGTAAACGAAAAAGTTTGGTTTGTTTAACGGCATATCAACCTCAATGGGTCATTTAATGCTGACAATTTTTTTCCTGGTAATATTTTTGTTTTTTTTTCAAAAAAAAATCGATTTCTGTTTTTCCAAAAACCTAACGTATTTTTTTCCTCAAAAACGTATAGCCTGGTAATATTATTTTCCAAAAACATCCGGCCCTTTAAAAAAAAACGTTTAGCTGGTAATATTTATTTTTCCAAAAACCTATAGCCAGCAACACTAAAAAAAAAACGTTTATTGGTAATATTATTTTTCCAAAACCTTTTTCTTTTAAAAAAAATTTTTTTTTCCAAAACCTATAGCCGGCAACACTATTCTTTTAAAAAAAAAACGTATAGCTGGTAATACTATTTTTAAAAAAAAACGTTTAGCCCAAAACCTATAGCCGGCAACACTATTCTTTAAAAAAAAACGTTTAAAAAAAAAACCTATAGCCGGCAAACACGTTTAGCTGGTAATATTATTTTTCCAAAAACCTATAGCCGCCGGCAACACTATTCTTTAAAAAAAACGTTTAGCTGGTAATATTTTTTTCCAAAAAAAAAAAAAACGTTTAGCTGGTAATATTATTTTTCCAAAAACCTATAGCCGGCAACACTATTCTTTAAAAAAAAAACGTTTAGCTGGTAATATTATTTTTCCAAAACCATAGCCGCAACAAAAAAAACGTTTATTAATACTTTTTTCCAAAAAAGCCAGCAACACTATTCTTTAAAAAAAACTTTAAAAAACCTTCTTTAAAAAAAACGTTTAGCTGGTAATACTATTATTTTTCAAAAAACCTATAACTGGTAAAAAAAAAACGTTTAGCTGGTAATATTATTTTTCCAAAAACCTATAGCCGGCAACACTATTCTTTAAAAAAAAAACGTTTAGCTGGTAATATTATTTTTCCAAAAACCTATAGCCGGCAACACTATTCTTTAAAAAAAAAACGTTTAGCTGGTAATATTATTTTTCCAAAAACCTATAGCCGGCAACACTATTCTTTAAAAAAACGTTTAGCTGGTAAGCTGGTAATATTATTTTTTTTCAAAAATATTATCACTATTCTTTAAAAAAAAACGTTTAGCTGGTTGGAAATACTATTCTTTAAAAAAAACGTTTAGCTCGTCCTATTTTTCCGTTTAGCTGGTAAGATTTTCCAAAACCTATAGCCGGATGTTTTAAAAAAAACGTTTAGCTGGTAATATTATTTTTCCAAAAACCTATAGCCGGCAACACTATTCTTTAAAAAAAAAACGTTTAGCTGGTAATATTATTTTTCCAAAAACCTATAGGGTTTCTTTAAAAAAACGTTTAGGGTTAATTATTTTTCCGAAATATAGGAACCTATTCTTTTTAAAAAAAAACGTTTAGGTGCTACCAAAAACGGTTTAGTACTATTTTTTCCAAAACCTATAGACCGTTTAGCTGGTAATATTATTTTTTCCAAAAACCTATAGCAAACAATTCTTTAAAAAAAACGTTTAGCTGGTAATATGTGGTTATTATTTTTCCAAAACCTATAGCCGGCAAAACCTTTAAAAAAAAACGTTTAGCTGATCCAAAACCTATAGCCGGCCGTTTAGCAATTGGACACTATTCTTTAAAAAAAAACGTTTATCGTCTTAAAAAACCTATAAACACTATTCTTTAAAAAAAAATACGTTCAAACCTAGGAATATTATTTTTCAAAAACCTATAGCCGGAACACTATTCTTTAAAAAAAAAAAAACGTTTATTGGTAATATTATTTTTCCAAAACTAGCCGGCAACACTATTCTTTAAAAAAAACGTTTACGGTAAAAAAACCTATAGCCGGCAACACTATTCTTTAAAAAAAAACGTTTAGCTAAAACCCATAGCTGGTACTTTAAAACCTATAGCCGGCAACACTATTCTTTAAAAAAAAACGTTTGATCATATATTTTTAGTAAGAAAAAAAAAACGTTGATCCATTACTGGATTTCAAAACCTTTCTATTCTTTAAAAAAAACGTTTAGCTCTTTTTTCCAAAAACCAAAACACTATTCTTTAAAAAAAAAAACGTTTAGCTGGTAATACCTAAAAAAACGTCTAAAAACTATTCTTTAAAAAAAAAATGTTTAGCTGGTTAATTTTTCCAAAAACTGGTGGCAACACTTTTTTTAAAAAAAAACGTTTAGGTACCTCCCCCCCCTCTAAAACAGTGCATGTCATGCGGTAATGGGTTAAATAGTTGCAGGTTGGTAGGAGTTAATTAAACAAAAGACAGTATAAAACTTACGAATTACTAAATCTAGACGATGGCATAAATTTTTGAAGATTTTATATAATCACATACAGTGGGGGGGGAATAAATATCCGCAGATATAAAAAAATTTTTTAGTTTATTGTATTTCCTACTAATGAATGAACATACTTTTCATATAATTAACTATTCACAGATGCATAATAACTAAATATGTATAAAAAAATAGAAAAACTTATTTAATAGAAATAAATCCCATTTATTCATTTTAATAGATGAAAAAGTATCCAACGCAAATTTCATATTTCAAAACTTTTAAATTGTTTTAATACTTTAAATTATTCAAGTGGAATATTCTATAATGTTTCAATAATGTTATCAGGTGTTATTCTTGGCCTAAAACTACAAACAACATTCTCTAATTGATATTCGTACAAGAAGGTTATCATTATGGCAAGAGGTAAATAATTGACAAATTTGCAAAAAGAGCTGATTGTCAAGCTCTGGAAAGAAGGTAAAAGTTACAGGACAATCTCATACAACCCGAATATTCCATTAGTTCATTTATTGCAAGGTATAAAAAAAATCAAAATTGTTGAAAACCAAAGAAGAACAGGTGCTTCCCGAAGATTTCTTCATGGTCTTCGAGGAAATTAATGTGCCAGATTAAACAAAATCCAATGGTTACTCGTCAAAAGTTGTAGGATGATTTGCTTTCATCAAGAATCTGTGTCACTAAATAGGCAATAAGCAAAGGAATTCATAAGAACAATCTAAATTCAGGCTCCCGTGGGAAAACTTTACTGCTATTGAAACATGCCGGATCTAAAGACTCTATTCGAAGAATAATGGAACAAAATACCAACTAAAATTTACAAATCATTGAGAACTGCAAGAAGAAGTTGATTGCTGTAGAAGTGAATAAAGTCTATACTATAAAGTATTAAATGAAGATTAAGTATTCTTTCTTTTATTGTACGAATACTTTTTCACCAATTGAAATGGATTTATTTCTGTTGAATAAATTTTTTCGTTTTCCCTGCATATTTAGTTATGCTTATGTGTACAGTTAATTATATAAAAAGTATGTTTATTAATTTCTTGGAACTACAATAAATTAAAAAAAATTGTTTATGTACGAATACATCCATTAATTTCTTTGGAAATTTCTTTGTTTCGGATACAAAACAGCCGATATGGGCCTTCTAGAACAACTGAAGAAGGAAGGTTGAAGTCCTTAAAACGATAAATAGAACCTTGCTAGACTGATGTTCTGTAGCGTAGTCGGTGGTTTCTCCTACAAAGGGTAAGGCAGGCCGATATACGTAATACGAGCTATCTAAATTAGTAAACAGGGTGTATTTCAAACGTGGCTATCCACTAAAAATTACGTTTAATATATATATATTTATATATATATATATATATATTTCCCCCCCCAAAAAGGTGCCTATCATGGAGCGTTTTTTTTGTTTTTTTTTTAACAATTTGTACTATGACATTTGCAGGACAACGCATTACTGCAGCCTTTTGATAAAGCTAACCTAAGTTAATGTATTTCGATAAATATTCACTAAATTTGAGACAAAAAGACATGTAAGGAAAAAGTTCGTGGTGCGCATGTCATTTGAGCCATACATTTTCTTTTAATGTCGCTTTAGGCTCTGGCACTTGTGGATCACCAGTTTTTTAATGTCTTTAAATTAAAGTCACCATAACTTATTTTGAGAAAGTGAAGTTTTTTTCCTCGTTAGCCTTCTTCATGATTTTGAATTTAAAGTTGCTCTAAAAATTGGTTGCCCTACAACGGCTAAAGAGCCCAGTCCACTACATTATGTTTTAGCTGCTGAGAAGATATGAGTTGGATTCAAGCCTTTCGCGAGACCATTGTTGCGCAATGAACACAACAACCTCAGTCGGAATTTGAACTCTTTTTGCTGTTTTTATATTCCGTATTGATAACAGTTGCGTCAACTCCATATACTAATATAACATCTCCATAGTAAAGATTAATAAATTCTTGCACACCAGAGCCATAATAGCCTGACCTTGTCTCGAGTAAAGCAAGGTTTGTAAATATGTACATTTATCTTTGTGAAATACACGACACAAACTGTCACTGCCGGGTGTTGACTTAAATGCCCAGTTTTATATTTACACACACTATCCCTGATGTTGACCGCTTTAACCCTAAATATAGCATATCTGGAAACTATTTTTATCATATAACTTAATCAGAAAAAATAACTGAAATTCCTGGAAAAGTGGACCATAGAATTTAACATTCATAAGAGATACAGAACATAAAAGAAACGAGGAATCTATGTAATTGTATGAATAGGGAGAACAGAACATAGTAAAGACCATTTTATGAAGTGATCACAAAAGATAGGAAGTTGTGGAGAGACATTTTGTCGGACGTCTTGAAAGTATTTGGCATATAAAAGACGAACAGGTCAGTAGATAAAAAGCAAACGTTTGACAATAAAGCCAACGCGTGTTAATAGAAGGTCGAGGAAATACAAAAATTCAAACAAGTTTATTGATAAAACGTAGCTTACCAAGACAGAAAGCGCCATCTGGTGACAAACTGTAGCCTTTGTTGCACTGGCAATAATAACTTCCTGGGCTATTGTGGCACTGACCATTCAGACACAACTTACCATTATTAGTACATTCATTTATATCTGCAATAATAAATTGTTAGCACTCAACAAACTAATTTCATTTCTGTTATAGACGAGAATTAACAACAACAACAAAAAACAAAATTAGAATTCGTTAGACTTCTGCCAGATTCTGAAAGAGGAAATGTTGAAAATTAAGAAAAAATTCAATTACTTTCGCCATCATAGTATAATTTTTTTCGAATGGAAAGGATGGAGAAGTTAGGTCCGACATTGCATGGCACGAAAGTATACAAAATTTTTGTTATGTTGAAAAAAGCGTTTCATTCATTTTTAACGATATTTTTTTCCTGTTTTTACAAGTTTGGGGATAAATAAAGAAAAATCGATAAACTATATTTTCCTGAAAAAATACTTTAAAAATTAGATATGAAAATTTAGATTTCCAAAATGTAAACATGTCAACACTGCTTATTTCCCTTTACTCCCAACCTGTTATTTAGATGCCAACATGGTCACCAATTCCAAAACAGAAAATTTATTTATATATATATATATATATATATATATATATATATATAAAAACAAACTAAACTATCGCATATATATATATAAACAAACTAAACTATCGCATATATATATATATAAACAAACTAAACTATCGCATATTTATGAAGGTCTCAAAAGACCGATTTGAAAATGAATTAAAAAGATTAATTTTAAGGAATTTGATTTTTAAAGTTGAATATGCAAAGTAGTTGTTTACGCCAATTAATAACAGCTACGTTGAGCAACATATAACGCACACTTGTAGATTGTAATAACGCATTTATTTGATATATCTGTTTTATGTAATATTTATACACAATGAATCTTACATATATTTGATATTAAAATGTTTTGAGCGGATACGCATGCAGAAACTTTGAGCTGTATCTTATGGTGATCTAAAACCTACAAAAAGGTTTTATAGCACATTTCTTTGTAAATTTAAGGATGTCTCTACATCCATATATATATATATATATATATATATATATATATATATACAGCCATAAGTATATAAGTAAAAAAAAAGTTGTTTCACTATTTGCTTCACATTTTAGATCTAACTTCGTCGAAATATTCTTTCAGCAAGAAGAAGCACCTCCCCCATTATTCATTGGCTGTAAGGGTCTACCTTAACCAAACCTTTACACAACCATAATTTGGAAGAAGTGGCAGCATTGAATGGCCAATTTCCGTTTTTGGGGTGTAGTAAAGAAGGTTTATGAGAGAAATCTCCACACAGTCGACGAATTAATAGAGTACATCTCAGTAGTATTTACTGAAATTGATGCAGATCGAGATGTGTCGTTATGTGTATCAGTGTTCTGGAAAGGTTCGAAAAATGTTGCAATGTTTAAGAAGGACATTTAAGAGATTAAACTGGGCTTAAAAATGTTAGTAAAGTGTTACATAAATGTACAGAAACAGTTCTGAACATATGTGATTGTAACAAATAAATGTAAATGTAATGAAACGTTTAAAAAATTAAAGCGCATATCCAATTGTCCCACTGTGTGTGTGTATTTTGACAATTGTGATTTCACTTATTTGCAGTTGGTACAAATATTAAAAGGTTTGTTTTCAAAACTTCTCATTAAAATAAAACCATGTTAGAATACATATTTCAAAGAGACTAAAAACAAAAGAATCGCCCTTTTCCTTAACATTTAGCACGCTGCATGATTAATATTTCACTTTCCACCGCATCCTTTTTCAAGACCTCTCATTTGCAGTATCCTTGTTAATTTTGCTCAAAATTGTTTTTTGTTGCCATAGCAGGGTATGATAACACAATTGTGAAATTCAAACACTACTGTCTAGGGATCAGAGTCATCTTCAGTGGCAGGATAAATCTTTTGTATAGCAAATGAAGTCAGAGTGTGATAATTTTTTTATTAATAAAACTATCTTGAAAATACAAAATCATTTGAATCTTAAAGCCATCAAAGTCTGAGTCTTTAGACCTTGATAAAAACGTTTATTGAATTTAATTTACAGTTGAGTTAACACATTATAAATGGTGTCCTTATGGAACACTAGGGCCCAGTCTGCATCGATGGTTGCAACATCACAACCCTTCACTTTACAAACGAAATAGATGGTCTAGCTTGCAAAGAAAAGAAACTCGTCAGTCTGATGAAGAACCTAGATAAAACATCCTCTAGATATTGCATGGAGATTAGGGCAACAACAACAAAAATAAACAAAAACTAAACAATAAAAAAGTAAACTAAACAGTAAAAAAATAAACTAAACAGTAAAAAAAAAATAAACTAAACAGTAAAAAAATAAACTAAACAATAAAAAAATAAACTAAACAATAAAAAAATAAACTAAACAATAAAAAAATAAATTAAATAAAAAATACATGAAGAACAATGAGAAAAATCTGTCAAGAAATTTGGTGGTCAGGGACTTAAAGCATTGAGCCAATATAAATATTTTGTCTAGATTCTCAGTGAATGGTGCATCAGATTAGAAATAAATTTAAGAGCAGCATAAACAACTGCAGCTATTGCAAAACTAAGAACCATTCGGAAAGACAAGAACATCTGCAATCAATGATCAGACTGTTGAGTACATGGGCTTTTTGAATCTTCTTGCGAGTCTTTGACACCAGAATTACAGTAAAGAATCCAAGCGTTAGAAATGAATCACCCCTAGGCATCTCCTACAAAAAGTCACTACCTGACAACAAACAGGCTCATTGGAAGATCTCATATCCACGAATATTGAAATGCCATGCACATGTCAGAAAAGCCAACAATCTTTCCAATGACATCTTACTGGCTTCCATTTTAGGCAAAAAAGGCGGAAAACAGTTAAAACATCAATGAGTTGACTGAAATATCATTCAAAGAGTCTCAGATACAGACACAGGCACGCAGCGGAAGCATATAGAAAGAACTGGTAAGGTACTCAATTGTGCAGCGACACTACGACCACACTCAGTCATAGGACTGAAGCTGATATTTATCACGTAAATCGACAATATTTATTATTGGCGGAAGTTACACCCTTCCCTGTTATCAAATAGGTTTATGGTGTCTGTGGTAAAAGTAAATATTAACATGATATGTCCCGGAAAGGGATATATTTGAATGAAGTAGCCAAGCAGTTTTGGCTACTATAACCAAGTAGAATACGGTAGCAGTAATCGACTGGTCCGCGTCGTAGTCGCAGATAAGAAGTGTAGATCAATGGCGTAGTCCAATGGGCGTCGTTATAGACTTAGCTCTCAGACTAAGGCTCTTTGTCGTACCTACACGTCCGTCGGTATTTATGACAGACACCAACCAATCATATTCCAGTGAGGGGGAACACAGGTGTACGCATATTCCATTATATCCCCTCCCCCTGAGCTAAATTCTCCCGTGAGTTTTAGCTTTAATACTTCCTCTTTTTAGGGTCTGGACATAAACGATTAACCTTTTTTTCTAAGCCTTTTTCGCCTCAATCCTCCTTGCAGTGGTGGCGTTTCACACTGGTACCCATGGGTTTGAGGCCGGGGATATCTCTATCGGTGAATGTTGACTCACAGGCACGGGAATATCAAAGGCGTCATATAAGACTTCCATTGAAATCTCTTCGGTATTTTCCGCGACCTCTGTAGTCGGTCTGGGTTTTAACTGATTCCAATGTCTTTTACAAGGGAATTTCTCTCCTTTTATGTCGTATATGACTCGACCAATTCTTTTGGTTATTACATAACATTACAGTCTAATTTTTTTTCAAAATTAATGAAATTCTTTTGAGAAAAGCTTGAGACTTTATAAAAATACCCAAAATAAAATGTTAAGATATACTAAAACACAATGTTTTGTGTGTGTGTGTGTATTACGTTTATAAATTCTATCTCTTGAATACAATAGCAAAAGTTTCGTTTAAATGAGACTGACCATAACAGATTTGCTGGTTCGGTGATTGCTGGTAGCCCGGGTTACATTTGCATTTGTAAGAACCATTCATATTTACACAAACGCCATTGGGGCACATGTTGTCTTTCTCACATTCATTCATATCTGCAAAATAAATAAAAAAAAAGGTTTTAGTCGAAACAAGGATCATTTACAGTTGCCAAAACTTAATGAAATCCATACTGGAAATATTGCAAATTCCTCAATCCGTTAAAAAACCCTAAAGTGAGTCACGTATTCCCCGTTGAGACGAACTAGATGCCAGATAGTCTACAATTTTAACAGATATACAGCCGAGTGTCTAGAGAAAAGAACACTTCAGAAGGATTCTATTCAAATAAAAGCATTACAAACATTATTACTATTATTCATTCATTCAAGCAATTGGCTTGAGTAATTGTAAGTCTCCGCAATTATCCAGCATTCGAGCTGTTTTCAATGGAATTGTTCGTATTTCTCATTTTTGTAACTACTTTTTAAGTTTCTCCGATGATGTTCTAAGAGAGCAACTCATGAACACAACTTTCACTTTCATGTTGTACAAGACTTTCCGATCTCTCGTAAGTTTTAATCCAAGTGGATAAATGAACCGGAAACCTAATCTGACTGCTGATGAGTTTTCTGCTCCTTGCCACGCTTAACTGTACTCATTGAGTCTTCTCATTTTTACTGTAATTGCTGCTTTCGAAGCCTTTGCTCCAATATCGTATTTATTTCTACGCTAGACCCACTAAGGAGGTCCTCATAGCCTAGCATATGTGCTGATTCTTTTAGATGTTTGACTCCAGTGTTCTACTCTTTTTATTCATTCTACGCGGATTGATGACTACTCTT
This sequence comes from Acanthosepion pharaonis, assembly GCA_903632075.3. Classification (NCBI taxonomy): domain Eukaryota; kingdom Metazoa; phylum Mollusca; class Cephalopoda; order Sepiida; family Sepiidae; genus Acanthosepion; species Acanthosepion pharaonis. The sequence continues at coordinate 885,006 of CAHIKZ030001001.1, read as the reverse complement.
TACTCT
>CAHIKZ030001001.1:775000-880000 GCA_903632075.3 Acanthosepion pharaonis | reverse complement strand
ATTCTGATAAAATTTCATAAGAAAGGTACCTATAAATTAATTAGATACCTTTCTTAAGAAATATGAAATTTAATGTCACTCTTAACAGTTTTATTTTAATTTCTTTAAATATATTTCCCATAAAGCATCATAAACGTAAAGGTGAAAGCTAAGTACAAAAAAAAAAAAAAAAATTAGACCGCTGAAAGTTTTCGTTAAAAATAACGGGGTAAATAATTTGTTCACGTAAATGTAAATTATTTCACTTTTCTCCTTCCGTAGAACAAATTAGCCTCATGGAATTCGTAAATATATCATTCATCACATGTCAAGAGACGCGAAAGTTTATGACCTGCTTTGTTTTATTTTCAAATTACATCTTTTTGGCACAAAAGCTAAGTTAAGTTTGGTTCAAAATATTTTAAATAAACATTATAATTTCTGATTTTCTTAAAAATAAGTTTTGAAAAAAAATGATAATTGATATTTAAAAAATTTCAAAGTCAGATTTCCAGTTTTTTAAAATGGAAAAAAATGGAAAATTTTTGTTGACTCAAAAAAAAACTACATTTTTAACGAAAATTTCGGACGTGCTAGGAACGATTAAAAATGGAAAAAAATACCCCCAAAATACTTTGACCTTTCCTCTTAATAATAACAAACATTTAGACGATAAAATTTTGTTTTCGTCAAGTTTGGCGTCTTTTTCATCATGCTATGCTCTTTTTTTAGCGATCTCGTGGAGGTACCTATTTTTACGGTTTATCAACCTTTTGTAGGTTATTTAAAGCTAAAATTATTTTAGATTGTAAGAATGTTTTTGAGGTGATGATTTACGGATACGAGTCATACTAATTAATCCATAGCTGGGGGAGATGAGATGGATTCATATCTTTCCTAAGGATATTTGTGTGTAAGTGAATATTACTTACCAGACTGGAATTGAAACACTGCTCTCCGATTTCCAATTCCGAGCCATTATCCGCTATAAAACCTATCTAAGCTTACAGCACCTGGTATTACCAAGGGGTCAACTATAAGTACTGACGAGGCTCGACGTTGCTTAACTTCCGTGATGGTAATACTAATTTATATTTTATTCATTTTATTGTTTCACTTATATTTTTTCGGTTATGTTTTCATGACTTAATTATATCTCATTTGCTTTTGTATTGGTATCTTTTTTCATTTACCTGCTATAAAGTGCTGGCCAAGATTTTAAGGCCAAGGAAAATAAAATACTTTTTTACTTTGTCAGACTCAACCACTTATTTGAGTCGAGTGTCGAAAAATGAAAATAAGCGGACAAATTTAAATTAAAAACTTTCTTAGCATTTAACTGGGAGAATTTGAATACTGGTAAATTAGGCTAAATAATAACTAGTCAAAAGTTCAAGACCATATGTAAACAAAGTTTTAATTGATAAACACGTAACGAAATTTAGTAGTTTATGTTCAAAGCAGTAGCACAGTCAGTATCTCCTACTGGTATCTCCTGTGTTACATTAGGTAAAAACAGGGCAAAGGCTAAAAAGTTGACACTTTGAACGTAATAGAATTGCCGAGCCGTAAAATCGAGGTCTATCAACATGCCATCGATGGTGAGAATGGATGTAGTAAAACTACTGTTGCAAATTTCATAGAAGACCCTGTGGGATACGAAACTAGAATTTTAAGTGGTCGGTCTAAGAAATTTTCGTTGGTGTTGAGCAGGAAGATTCGATGAATTGTCCGGCAAGACCCCAGCTGATCATCGAACCAGATTAAGACCGCTACTGACGCGCAATGCCACTTAAGAACAATAAGACGGTAACTCCGAGAGAAAGACTTTAAAAACAGTAAAAGTCTTCAAAGTTCACGCCTCCTTACACACCATAAAACTTCGATGAAAAGCGCCAAACTTGGAACACAGAGAAGCGGAAGAAAGTTTTGTTCTCTCATGAGAAAAATAACGATGGTCTAGCCATTATTCCAACGTTACTAGCACGATAAGGATATCCCACCGGATACATTTTCTGCATGACACAGTAGATGTTCCATCATGACCCGGAGTGCTATCTCCTTCCAGGGAAAAATGCAGCTTCAAATTATACAGGGGTGTCAAACAGCGGCTGGTTACATTGGCATGTTGAAGAAAGAGCATCCTTATTGACTGAAGACACTCGCTTGCGTGAAAATTACTGGATTTCTCAGTCTGACAACGTTGCAGTTCATAACGACTACAGGACAAAGGACTTTTTTCATAGAAAATAACGTGATTCTTTTGGACGATCTAGCGTGTTCACCAGATCTGACCCCATTAAAATGTTTGGGGTGGATGTCAATTGAAGTCTATAGAAAAGAGCGTCAATTCCAAAGCGTGCAAGATCTTCGTGTAACCATTCTCACCACTTGGAATAACACTCCAACCAGCCCTCTGGCTCCTATATCGACCATGCCAAAGCGAACTTTTGAAATTATTCTGAATGACGGCCGTGCAACGCACTACTAAGACATCTTGATGCGCACTTACTATTTATGACTACTTTTAGGCTTGGTCTTAAACTTTTGATCAGCTAGTATTTAGCCAATTTTAATTTTTTGCAGATCTACTCAAGTAACGGAATATGACAAAGCAAAAGGTATACATTTTTTCTCTCTAAATTGTCCTTGAAATCTTTTGCCAGTAGTGTATCTATAAACATATCTATATATCTGGCGATAGAATGAATGCTATGAAACCAGTTATATCGATTTCCACCCCCATTTGTAACCATCTTCAAAAAACGAACCGCAGAGGTTATTATCAAACACTTCACAAATGTTGCCCAGGTGAGAGGAATTAAAGCCGACAAGAAATATGACTTTCGCTTCTCTAGATCAGCTGCTCAGGTGTTAACGATTATTTCTATCTCTAGACCTACACTGTATTAAATTTTAATAAATGATCTTCCTGATGCCATCAGTTCCCAACTCGGTATCTATGCTGATCACAACTATTTATTCCGATCTTAATAATAAGTCTGGTCGGTTCAAATTGGCAGATGATCTTAAAAAAAAAAAAAAATCTGTAGTTCAATGGAGCAAGTAGTGATTTGTTCATTTTAACGCTTCAAACCCCCAAATTTATTTTAACAGTTTCAGAGAACCTCTTCTTGCCTTCCATCAGTATGGCTGATGCTAACCTCCAGGAGAGTGACTCATTACACCTTCTCGGACGAACATTTTCAGCTGACATGAAGTGGAAAGACTATATTGATTCAATCGCTAAGTTTGCATTGAGAAAAGTTCGTCCACTATGTCACACTACATATTTTTCTTGTCAGAATCTATTTTACATATTTATAAATCTACTAATTCGTCCTTAATTTGAATATTGCTGCCACATCTGGTCTGGTGATCCTGTTATACATTTAGAGATTTATGATAAAATACAAAGAATCTGCAGTGTTATTGATCTTGACCTGGCATCTCGGCTTCAGTCCCTTTCCCACCATCGTAAAGTAGCTTTCCTGTGTCTTTTCTATAGGTACTTTCATGGTAACTGTTCTGATGAACCTTCTGCTATGATACCTAGACTTTATGTATTTAAGCGCAGTACCAGATTGGCAGTAAAATGCCATCATTTTACAGTTGAAATGGCAGGGATGCAACCGTAAGTTCTATGCTAACATTTTCTTCTATCGCACTTCTCACTAGTGGAAATCTCTTGACTTCGATCTTCAAAAAATTAAATGCAATGTCAATCGTTATCTTCTGTCTTAATTGTTATTCCTATATTTCCTCTCTCCTTACTATTAGTTTTTCTCATATTCTCTAACACTAAGTAACCCCCTTGCATCCTAGGGATTTCATTGCCTTGCTTGGAGTGAAATGATTGAAAAACAAAACAAAACAAAACAAAAAAACATTTCGAATATTGACACTTACCAACACATGAACCACTGGCATCCTGTTCAAAACCGGGAAGACATATACATTTGATATTACCCCTGATTTCGGTGCATCTGCCGTTTTCGCAATTACTGTAGTCTCTGCAGTTTTTATCTCCCTCCTCAGGCTTCTTTAAAGGTTCTTGAAAGGTTTTGCACAATTTCCTTTCGTCATCTGAAAAAAAAAATATTTACTTGAAACTCAGTTTATGTTATAGGTAATGAATTAATACAGATAATTAGGGTTTTGGAAAGTAATTTGATCTGATTTTGAAAATATACCCATTTTCCTGCTTTATTCTGAGATTGATTTGTATGTAGAATGTAGAGCCTATGTCTGAATTAACATTTTACACAGCGTCAAAAACAGTTTATATGCCGTTTTTCTTGCGAGTGATAAGAATTCTTGTCAATGTAAATCCATTGCTCAAATGCGAATGACGGACATTTCAACAGCAGCTCATCGAATTAATATGCTTTTAGAATCTGTATTTCTTATCCGAAATTAATGTATTAAATTAATTAGATTTCAAAATTGAGATTTTATATATCAGGAAAATTCATTTGGAAAGAGTTGCCATTTGTTGATGTAATTTGACACCGACCGTGAAACATGGTCGATAACTGCTGCATTATGCATGGTAATCTTACTATACTAGACAATGTTCCATAATGAGGTCGCAAGAGGAATTTTGTAAACTTTGGTCATGTGCTATATTGAACTGGAAAGTAGATAGTTTGAGGATTTCAGAACTAGTTTAACTTTCACTTAAGTACTTGTTAAGTTAGGATCATTTGAAATTGATCAAACTCATGTTTGATTATTTATTTTTAGAAGATCAGTTCTAAAAATTGTTTTCCTGCTTCTTTTTGCTAGGAAAGTCATTGGAATTTTATTGAAATTAATAACAAAGTGACAGACAATTTAAAAAAAAATGAGGATTTTGGGGCTGTACAGCACGAAATTCAGTCAGCGCAATTTTTTTTTCATATTTTATTTACTTTTTTGTTTTGAAATGTTCAACTTCAAGTAACGCCAAAAAAAAAAAAAAAAAAAAAAAATGGAGACGAAATTTGGCTTTCCTTTTTAGTCTAAGTTCCTAAATATTAAAACAATTTTTAAATCTACGACATATAAATAAAATTGTTCTCGGGGAGATATTTAAAACCTTTTCAATTTATTCTATGTTAACATTGATAATTATCCGTTTTTGGCACCATATTCCGAGCAACATAACAGTTTTCCATATAACGTTATCTAGAATCCTATTCCCATGATTCTTTTTCATTTTGAAGGGTTTTGGGTGAGGTTAACTCATTTTTGTACTGAAAGTCCCACGAAAAGAAGAGTTAAGCGCAAAATGTAAGCGCTTTTCGTGAATTTTCGTTGCCATCTAAGCTTTCTAAATCGAAACATTTGTTTTATTTTATCAGAAATGTAAAACTTTTCTTTTAATCTTGCTCTTAAGTACAAAACCTACTTGGTTCTATTGTGTGATTCCACTGTGTGTTATACGTACAAGTTCAAAATTTATTTAAACTCGAACAAATCATTCCAGAAGGAAATATATATATATATGCAATCGTCAGGTCTGACGATTGCATTTAGCATGAAACAGACTGTCGCCTCTAAGTGTTGACTTCTATGTTCATTTTAATATTTACACACGCTCTATCTGATATTGAGCACTTTATCCCATAGGTATAGCAAATCTTAAGACTATATATATATATATATATATATATATATATACACAAAAGCGCGAATCACTGGCCTCTGCTATGGTTAGCAATTGTCAGGACAGTAAGCTTATGGGAAAGTAGTTTGTCAAAGTGCAGGTGCTTATTCGCTCGCTGTTTATTGATCAACCATCATGACATACCAGTAACGAGACATTTCTTATCGAGATATCTGGTAGTGGAGCAGAACGCAGAGATGTGGATCCATATTTACCAAAAGCATTAGTGGTAAGTGAACGCAAATAATATTTAAAATTCTGTTTAACTGAACTATGCCAACTCTGGCTTAATGACACATTCCTGGATCTGTTACCATGAAAAAAGAATGCAAATAGCATTGATATAGTGTGAGAAATCCTCGTCCCTGTGAAAGAATTACAAACTATTCGTTTCTTTTTTTTTTGTGCTGTTGATAATGGAGAAACAGGATCCACTGTCTCAGGAGAAATGTAAATAAAAATGGAGCGTAAAACCATTGTCTAAGTATGACTTGGTATCTTTACTACAGTCACTTCTTCACAGACGTGATATGGCTTCCCTTTGTCTTTTCTACAAATATTTCCATGGTAACTGATTTGACGAGCAATTTCCCCCTGGTGTCCCGACCATTTTAAGCGTGCTACTATATTGGCATCTAGATCACACCTATTGACTTATTTATAGTTAAATGCAACCGATACTTCTAATTTTCTCGTACTTCCCGCCTGTGGAATTCCCTTCCATTTGCTTGCTTCCTTGATAATTACAATTTTCAAAAATTTAAATGCAACATAAATCGCCAACTTATATATGTCTTCTTGAATCCCGTTCATCTTTGGTTCTTTCTCCAATACTCCCTATATTCAGTCTTTTCTCTCACTTTCGCACCCTGTAACCTCCTGCGTACTCAGGGCATTCCCGCATTGCTTGGCGTGAAAAAAAAAGTTTACTCAAATGTAGGCAAATTAAAATCTCATAATTTCACTCGATTCTGTTTACTTACTTGACTGCGCCAATGGACAGATGTGACAGTTGTGCCGGTCTCCCCAACCGTAACCTCCTTGCTCGCAACAACAGTTACGGTATGTGGTTCGAGATCCCGATGTAGGATTCACACATTGGCGGTTTCGAATGTGAAGAAAGCACCGCATTTTGCGAACAGCTACAATGATGAATGAAAATAATCAATGAAAGAAAAAAAAAAAAACATTGCTCCGTCATGTTGCAAAGATCAGTTTGTTTTGAAGTATCGTTAGAATTTAATACTAGGCTTTCTCGGATTATGTTACATAAAACTAGAGTATAGAAGGTGCGAAAATAAAACAATATATATATATATATATAAAAGAGAGAGAGAAATATATATATATGTGTGTGTGTGTGTGTGTGTGTGTGTATGTGTGTGTGTAAATATAAATTTACGGGTGTTCACTTAATACAAGAGTAAAAAGTCAAGATCAAGGGTTATTGAGTCAGGTGTGTGACGTAAATGTAAGCAGGAGGTGATGATTATGTGGATAAAGAAGATAGGTAACAATAGATCTTCGACTTGAGCAGGGTAAGATCGCAGCGATCGGGAAAGCATCCACGTAGGAGTCTGTTCCATGGATATTGAAAAATATGAAAATTTTAAAGGTTTTTGGCAATTTCCTTCTATAAAACAGTGCAGAGGTTGATATGGCAGTTTCACAAACCTTTGTTAGTGACGCTTTTATCGGATGCTCTAAGAATTAAAACAATTTTAAGTTGCCTTCTGCATGTCTTCAAAATTAACCATTCGATCTATTAGTTACGAACTCACCTGTTAAAATATGCGACTACTTAAATTATGAAACTGTGTATATATGTGTGTGTACGTTTCAATGAAAATGACTGACAAGGCACTGCAATTAAACTTTTCATTATATTTTTCCTGCATCACACAAGAGATTTGTTTTGGCCATGGAGTGTGTAAGAACTGTTTAAATAATATTTGAACACAAACGCTTTCGGCTAATTTATTAGTCATTATCAAGGACATTTTTGCTGGTCTTAATAAGTAGATATTTTTAGCAATAGAATGGTTTTAATTCTTAACAGTAGTCAACATGTTGCTGTCGTTTTCACACTACTATTAAGAATGATTTCCTGTTCTATTATTTTTTAGCGTCTTCAGGATTTAGATAAATTTATTATTTTGGTATTTTCTACGATTATGTTCCGGAAAAGGTTGGTATGTCTCCATGTGTATTTAAATTAGTCCTAATAGGGCTGTTATCCGAGAGGTGCAAAGTAAGTCTTCTTGATAGGCATGTAGTTGTATGTCCGATATAATAATTATTCATGAATTTGTTTTCGTCAGGAACGCATTTCTCTAAGTGGACTTATAAAGTTATAAATATTGTTGCTCCTATGTAGTTTGGATCTTGAGCTATTGATGAGGTTGGCACTTTTAAATTTTTTTTATAATAAATAATCAATTTAATGTTCTCGCTTTAGACGAGTGGCGATGTATATTTCTAAGTGATGTGTGTATGTGTAAAAATTCAAATATATATGTCTGTAAAAATACAATATGAATGAAGATAAAATAAAAATCTTTACCAATGTGTTTCGTATTCTGACGGATTTTATCAAGGCAACTATAAAGATTTTATTTCGCAACATACATAACTATAACATTTTTTTTTAAATTAAAAGAAAACGGTTAAATCAAAACCTATTAAAATAAATATGATTTATCAAATTAAAATAAAAATACTTACATTAATAAATTAAATAAAGATATAAAAAATAAAATTCAGTAACGTTAACATTTTCTATCTTTTGAATTACATCACTTAGCGCCTTCCATAGTTTAACTTTCACAGTTAATCCTGAGAAAGTTTTTGAACGTTCGAAAATTTAAAAAAAAATTGAAAACTAACGCGTTTTTATTTTATTTCTGTTTACAAATTACATGCTGCATAATAAAAGCCTTACATTTATCTTGATAAATTCTCAAAAACGAAACGCCTTGTGTTTTTATATATATATATATATATATATATATATATATATATATATTATAGTATTTGATATACCTTTAAGAAACGAAGCAGAAAGAAAAAAAAACAGTATTGGGAAACTCACGGACACATCTTGTTTTGTCAGGACTTAATTCAAAATCTATATTGCAATCACAGAAATAACTGCCTTCAGTATTGATGCACCGGCCATTTTGACAAATTCCCAGCCTATCACGGCACTCGTCAATGTCTGCAACGAAGACAGATTTTGGAATAAAATTAAATAAAAATTCCGTAATTTGTCACTGAGAAAGGTGATAATATTCTATTTAGGTATATATTGGAATATCGTAACAAAACAATAAGGAAGAAGGAAGACAGAGACAGAAATAGAAAGTTCTGACGAATTCTTAACGGTACATAACACGAATGCTGTACCCCTTTTTTTACCACCATCTTTTGTGAGTCAGTGTAGTGACTTACAAAGAGACATCAAAAGCGACAGTGACAACTTAGTGGTAATTTTTTTTCATGGTCCAATTTTCCATTCTTTTACCTTGTCTCATGTACATTTGTATGTATAATCGCTTCTGTGTAAAAAAAAAACTGTAGCGAATTGATCCTCACTGTGTGCTTCGTACTTATGGTATCCTATAGGATAAGCTAAACTACTTCAATACCGATATGCAATGACTTGGCCAGATGACAGTTGACCACGAGGTTCATATTTTCAGCTGTTCCTTTTAAGTGTTTACATTAGCGCTTATTTGTTCATTATCTACAAGATAATAAAAAAGTCCTTGTTTTTTTTTTATTATAAAAAAAGGTATACAGCAAATTTCACATAGCTCAAGTCCTCAAAGTAATCCTTATCGGAACCCAGAACTTTTCGACAACGTGCTTCTAACACCGCAATAACCTGGCGGTAAAATCAGATTTCTTGGACGCAAAAGAGCCTAAGTGCCTGCCGTAAGTCTGCCTCGTTTGCAAAGGATTTCCCATGAAGTTGACTGGAAGAGGTTTTAACATGTTGGCGTAAGGTCCGAGGAATAAGGTGGATGGCAGTGTCTTCCAGCCAAAACGTCGTAATGTATCCCTGGTCCCATGAAGCCTTACATTGTCATGGACGAACAGTCCACCCTTGCTGGCTCCTCCTACTTCAGTGGCTGTTGCACACGTCCCAACTGCTGCAAGTACAGGTCCACATTGATGGTTTGGTTCATTGGTAGCAGCTCATAGTGCACCACTTGTCAACTAGTTCATCAGATAAGGAACATGATCCTGCATGGATGTAGAGGTGTTCATGTTGTGTAAGGTACAGGGTCCCGTGGTGAGAACCAATATCTGGCACGCTGAGTAGTGTCATAAAGGTTCAATTTTTCATCACTGGTGAGCATTCGATTAAATATGGGTACATTGCTGTGTCGAGAAAACAGCCAGAAACAGGCAGTCACTTGTTGGCTTCCGACAGTGTGTCGGGTACCCACTTGTATGCCTTCCCTATGCAGTGCAGGTGAAGTTTGACAGTTTCAGCAGAAACCTTGTGCATTCCTCTGTGGCCGTCTCCTGGGCTTCATCATCCAGGACCTGTCGCCGGCCATTGCAGAGTTAATCACAAAGGGACAGATCTGTCAACCTGAACTTCTGAAACCAATGCCTGGTAGTGTGTTCACTTAAAGAATTATCCTCAAAGCCTTGACGTATTCAGCGACTCGATGCAACTGACGACACGCTCACGTTAAAGCAATAAAGCAGACATCAACTGAACAGCTTCAACACCGTCATGTTTCCACGTCGCTGTTCGAGCTATGACTAATGTCAGATACCTGCATTGTTCAAGAGCTATACCCCATCCTCACCTCTTTTTCAGCTTGTGATGCACTCATTTGTGTATCAGTGATTACTTCTTCCCACACGACGTAAAAAAACAGCAAGGATTTTTTTTTTTTGTTACTTTATATTTACCAAAGATATTTTGTCGAACGAGCGTGTATATATTCCCAAAGGTATTATGAAGTGGGCAGAAATTACCTCAGACGGAATTACAACTTTACAAATTACCGGAATTGATAATTGTTACGACGTGTCTCTCAGTAAGAATCTACAAGAGGAAACCGGCGCGCATGCGGAACAGAAAAACAAAAACCAAAAAACTTAAGAACTTCTTTTCCTCGTTTACAGTGAAGAGAGCGTTTTAAAAAATAAATTGATTGTATCTCTTAAGGAAGGTCAAGTTTGTTGCGGAAACATGAAACTGGTTTCAAACAAATGTTCTGATATTTATAGATGGAGATAGGTTGACTGCATTTAAAATGACTTTTGAGAGATAGAAACATTCATATCAATCGAGATATATTTGAGAGTAGATATTAAGAAAAAAAAATTACAAAAGTATTTGATAATATAATCACAAATAGAAAAGGAACTGCACATTTCAAATTTATAATTTTGCGCATGCGCATCCGTTACCTATTCTGGACACTTACCGGTATCTCTGTCAGTGTGTTTCAGTTCAATGATCTAACATTATTCCTACTGAATTTATAATTTAGAATGGGATTTTGCATGAAATCACGCAAGGATCGCTCTTTACGTGCATAGAGGAGACAATGCTGAATGGTATGTTTTGGGAAAATTCTCAAAACGCTTGTGTAGCACACATTAAGTACAATTTTTATTCAAACATACTTATTTACTTCGTTAAAACAAAACTTTGCTTCTAAATTAATTTCCACATTTCACACAAAAGCCATACTTTCGCCTGGGAAAACGAGTTGAGATTCCGAATACCCACACATTGCTCTTCGCCACAATAGCGTCTATACGTTCTCATTAAGCACACGTTGCGTATTATATGGTGAACAATGCAATATATAACTTAAAGAATAAGCATCTTATTTTTGACCAGTCCGCGAATTGTTTAATTTCTGCACGAGAATCAGTAAAAGTTACTTCATTTTTTATGCTTGAGTCTTCTAGTAAATAGACATTTCAATGTAATTAGACTGGTAGAATTCTTGAATGTAGTTTAATATAGTGTATTTAATAATTTTCACTTTTATGGTTTTATTTTCATTTTTTTAATTGCTTAAGCCACACTAACGTCTGTATTTGAGCTGCTTAAGTTTTATTCACATTCTGAGTACAATTGTTTACAACAGAGTTGCTTATATAAAAAAACAACTATAAGTCTCTACGTACCTTCACATAGATTAGTCAATGGATTTTGTTTCTGTCCTTCTTTGCATTCGCAGACATAGGAACCAACATTGTTAATACACTTGCCCCCCACACACAAACCAGGAATCGCTTTGCATTCGTCCACATCTGAAATAGTAAAAAAAAAAAAAAAAATGATTTAAAATCCATTGTAAATCCGGTTGAGAGCTGCATTTAAAAAAAAAAAAAAAAAAAAAAAAAAAAGATAATTTTTTTTATTGCTGGGACATTGAGAGATATACAAAGATAAAATAATATCTTTTAATACGTTAACCCTTCAGGACGTAGACATGATTCTCCACAGCTTCTTTTTCTTCAATATTTCCGAATTACCGTGACTTCTTGGGAAAGACAGTAGAATTATTTCCTGTTGCCTACTCTACGGTTTGGAATTCAGATTTCTGGTTTCGAATGCGGACTGAGCCGGCTTACGCAATTTCTAACGCTCTTGAAAATCATTACCCTCCCCATAGTATAGCCTTTCATAACTAGGTTTATTTTTAAAATACAATGTCCGTTCAGAACGAGGTGATCATGGCACTCCAGATTCCTTTTCTATATTATCTACGAATTTTCATGCATTCTTGGAAAAGACAGAGTAGCTTCTTGTTGCTTTCTCCAAATCTTTACATCTCTTAAGAATGGTTTACCACCATAGAGAAGATCCAGTCTGCCTTGCTATTTGACCAATAGCGAGGGTGAAAAGAGAGGAAATCCTACCTTCACCAACGGCATTCACCACAATCCCACTTACCGCCCAGATATCAATCACTACTCGCACAGCCTAAACTACTACTACTACTAAGCGGCAACTACATAGATAACAAATGTGGCCTCAGCCGGGAAACGTTTACTTGCAGTAGGACTATGATCGCGCATATCTCGAACTAGACATCTACATTGTCGACAATATTTTCGTGTACGTCTACAGTGGTGTCCCAACTAGGCTACTGGATGACGTTCTGACATCTGGCTTCATCGTGTGTGGCATCATAAATTAAAACTCATTTGCTTTTTGGAAGGGATAGTTGAACAACGTCATGAAATTATAGAGAATCGTTCAAGCACTTCTGTTGCTATTTCTGAAACAGGATGACCATGTTGTTTTCCAGAAGAATAATGACCGCACTACTCAACATGATCTCTGATGTTCAACAACTTCATTCACATCTTTGCTTGATCACTCACTGAACCTAAATGAGATAATTTAAGGACGTCTGATTTGTTCAGTTCAATGCCAAGAGATGACAGAGTAGAGAACACGAAAATTAAGAACAAATGCAGGCATATATAAAGTACAGAAATTTAGTTTTAAGGTTTGCTATATTTATCGGATAAAGTGCTCAATATGAGAGAGAGAGAGAGAGTGTGTGTGTGTGTGTGTGTGTGTGTGTATATATGTATGTAAATATAAAAGCGAACATTGAAGTCAACACTCAAGGGCGACAAGCTGTCACCTGCCGATTGCGTCTAGCTGAGTGTTGACTTCAATGTTCAATCGATCTATAAAAGGCAGGATGTGTGTGTGTGTGTGTGTGTGTGTGTGTGTGTGTGTGTGTGTGATGAATGCACGGCTGCAATTTTCGACGGATTTGCACCAAAATTAACATGCACATGCTCCAAGTTAGCAAAAAGGCAAAGACCGACTTTGCATTTCCCAACTCCCATCGATAGTGGAAATAATCGATTTTTTCATGCTTCTACGTCAGTTTTCATGTAGTTTGTGGCCATTTTCTACTGACCAGGTAGGACGATTCTATTGGCCAGCGTGAGAGCCAACAGCTGACTGACACGAATGTTAACTAGCATGCTAGCATGCAAAAAAATCGATAGCTGCATTCGTCACAAGTGGGAAAAATTTAAATCTGCATGGCCCTTTACTCCAATTGGCTCATCCGTTTGATTAAACTCAACGTTGATTCTGATTCCGCAGAACTGGGTTGGGTGTGAAAAAATATATATTGTTAACATTCTTTTTTCATTCGGTTTTTCCAGTTACGAGTCTTTTTTTTAAAGCTGATCGTTTTGTGTTAATTTTGTTTAGTTCTTTTTTCGTAACAGATTTAATGTTTAGTATAGAGCTTAGAAAAAATTCGCAGTGTGAGATAGGCAAGAAGTAATGTATGTAGCAACATCAGCACGGAAAAGGCCACTCCTTTAAAGTCAAGGAAGGGCCAAAATATTTTAAGTCAAGTGATAGCGATTGCTGTACGGGTCGTACGATTTTTGAATCAAGCACAGGCAACGCTGCTAGTATATATATATATATATATATATATATATATATATATATATATATATATATATATATATATATGAAGAGACCTGCGATACACAAAAATAGGGAATATTAAAATCTGAAAGAAGATCGGCACTAAAAATGTACAGGAACAATGCAGCAAGACCAGTCAGATGGGATTGTAATTGAAATACGATTTCTGCATCGACAATATCACAGAAATTCTAAAAGAATTGTGCTTCAGTGGTGATATACAAGAAGACCTTTGTAGTTCCATCTTCGTAGATGACTGGGAGCTCCATCCGACAATCACCCAAATGAGCCACATAACGAAATTTATCATCCGAATTCTGATGAACATAGCATCGAGCAGAATTTCACCGGAAATAGAACAGTGCGGTTTTGTCAAGAACACTGGAACAATAAATGCTATATTTATGACCCGAATGATATAGGGTGTGGTGGGGTGCATTACGAAAGAAGGAAGATTCATATTTTTATAAATTTGCATTTGAGAAGGTAAGACACACATCTGTTAAAACTGTTGGAAATCTTTATTTGGGAAAGATCCAATAAAGAAAAACACCTGCATATGGATGGAAACAGAATTGGTATGCAAAAATAGAAAGGGGCGTAAGAGAAGGGTATTACAGGGAGGCTATGACAAAAGAGATGGAGACTTTGCCAGGGTTTTATTATCGGTGACGCAATCTTAACTATATAAGACACACAGACGATAGTGTTGTTATCAGACAGAAGGAAAACTACAAGACTTCTTAGACAATGTAGTAAAGGAAATGGAGAAGAAATGACTAAACACCAAGTGTAACAAGATAATGCATGGTTGTCAGCAAGAGAAAAATCCAGGATGCAAAATACAATTTGGAGATGTCAACACCAAGAAGGTAAATAAGTTTAAATATCTGGGAAAGGTTTTAACAGAGAACAGAAAATACGAAATACGAAGGCTGTTTGGAATAACCAAAGATGCATCCCAAAAGCTAAACAAAGTTGTTAAAAACAACGAAAAGAATGCTGGACTGCTACATAATAGGAATCCTTCCTGTGATAGCGTTGGACAATTTCCTCACAGATGAAGAGGAGACTTGAAACAACTGTGATAGGGTTCTGCAGAAGAATGCTGGGAAACCCACAGACAGGGTATATAAGGAAGCCGGAGTTTTTAAGGAAAAAAGGAAACAAAAACGGACACCCGTTCTTAGAGATAGCTAAAATCTCTGGAACGCAATAAGGAAGGCGTGCCTGGAGAATTGGACATTCATAGGGACATTAAAAGAACCGTTAAGTTACCTATCTAACGAGTTTGCTTAAAGAGATGTCAGAACAGGGACTGGGAGGGATAGTAAAATGACAAATATAGTCTAAGAGTGAGGCGACAAGCGGTTTCATGCTAGACGCAAGATAAAGAGGTTGTGGAGAGTTATGATTGCTCACGTTATGAAGGGATATATACAGCACATAGGAGGGAAGAATAACAATGGCGGTTATATTATTTTATCCGTCGTGTATTTGTATTTAAGGCAAAGTCAGAAAGAAAACGGAAAATATTATTTTATTCCGTCGTGTATTTGTATTTAAGGCAAAGTCAGAAAGAAAACGGAAAATATTATTTTATTCCGTCGTGTATTTGTATTTAAGGCAAAGTCAGAAAGAAAACGGAAAATATTATTTTATCCGTCGTGTATTTGTATTTAAGGCAAAGTCAGAAAGAAAACGGAACATATTATTTTATCCGTCGTGTATTTGTATTTAAGGCAAAGTCAGAAAGAAAACGGAAAATATTATTTTATTCCGTCGTGTATTTGTATTTAAGGCAGTCAGAAAGAAAACGGAAAATATTATTTTATTCCGTCGTGTATTTGTATTTAAGGCAAAGTCAGAAAGAAAACGGAAAATATTATTTTATCCGTCGTGTATTTGTATTTAAGGCAAAGTCAGAAAGAAAACGGAAAATATTATTTTATCCGTCGTGTATTTGTATTTAAGGCAAAGTCAGAAAGAAAACGGAAAATATTATTTTATCCGTCGTGTATATTTATTTAAGGCAAAGTCAGAAAGAAAACGGAAAGTATTACACGATGTAGTAAAAGAAAGCAAGAAGAAAGGATTATCGATGACGCAGAATATTTTTTTTTTTTACAGCCGAGGAAGAAACAGTCCAAGGAACGAGCAACGTACCAGGGAGACGCCGTTCAAGATACCAGTGAAACCGGAAAAGGTTGATTACTTACCTTGGCAAGAATTGGCTTGTGGGTTGAGTATATACCCTCGGCGACAAGGATAAGGCTGATGGGGACACTGTTCACAAGGATTACCCCACGCTTTTCCAATGGTGGCACAGCAAAGAGCCTTAGTACATACAACACCGGTCAGCTGTCCTTTGCACTGTGAGTTTGAAACTTGCGTAAAACACGGTCCTGTTCGCAAATCTATAAAACCAGAAAAAAATTAACCCTGCAAGTTGATTTTAGCAGATAATGCATTTACGTTTTACTCCTAACTTAAGGGTGAATCAATTTTAAAAAGTTTTTTTTTTAAATTTAATCTGCGACATCTGTCATTATTGCTCATTTTATTATAAAAAGTGTAATGCGTTTTGTTTAGGCGTTAACTATTTGATCATAGCTGGTACCCTAACAGGTACTACCACCCCAGGTCAGGGTAGACCTGGGAACAACAGCACTTAACAGGTGCTTTCCACGCTCCTCAAAACCGTTAATCTTCCGATCAGAGGCTTTACTGCTGGATGTATTTTATCATCAACAACGTTTAGTTGATAATATTGTCGGTTTCAAATCCATCAGTTGCTTTCTGCTGAGGATTATTCTATGCTCGATGAAGTACTATACGATTAGCCTAAATTCCCACAAATAATCACTTGTACATCCTTGCTAGACCCAGCTAATGCTCTGCGATGGAGCGGCTTAAGTGCCAAAAAAGCAGTCGTAGCCCTTGGGGCACTGTTCCGAGGTTATCTGAATACTTGGAGGAGTATCGCTGCGGAACTGAGTGAGTAGCGGCGCTATATTGATTCTAGTTTATATATATTATAGTAAAAGGAAAAACATCCCTTGGTATATAATCTAAGTGGATCCTAGTAATATAAAATATTAAAAAAGAGCTAAATGTATTATTACAGAGCAAATAAATTAGCACATAAAAAATCCAAAATTACCTCATGTGGCGAACAGACCTACTTCGCCAGTCTTATTCAACCCCAGTCTATATACCAAGGGATATATATATATATATATATATATATATAAATAAACGTGTGAATGAAATGTTTGTAAACCTGCAAAATATATTTGATAGAAAATTAAATCAAAATTTAGAGCCTTCTCATTCCTGTTGGAGGACACACCTCCATTGACCAGGTCTTTCGGGGTGTCGTCGTACTCACCACGCTTGGCTAATTGCGGGTTAGTGAGCTATTTAACCAGTCGTTGATGTTTTGAATTCAAAGTTGATCTTTTCCTAGTCTTGTTGCCACTGAAGGCTATAGGACCCAGTCTGTCTTATTTACCCATAGCAAGAAAAATACGTATTTCCAAATATACAATACAGATTAAGATATAAGCAAAAGTAACGGTGGAAAAATATTCAGACATTATAACGACACTGGAGGTTTGAAAAGACGACCAGTGCCTTGAAAACATACGTCGACAGCAGGCAATATAAATTTCGTAAGACATCGTGAAATGTCGTTCCCTAGTATTTGTGTTATAATCTACCCTTCTGTAGAGATTTGTAGCGTTTTTTTTTTATTATACTGTATTGAGAGTTTGTCGTTTAGCTTAGTCTATACTGCAGAGTATCCGATCGTGACCAGAATGACGACGCCATAAGAAATTACAGTAAGATTCTTTATGTCCATAAAATAGCAATTTGCTATTTCCCCTTCCCCGAAACAAGCCAACACAGCCAGGCTACAGCGGTATAACGAAGCAAAAAAAAAAAAAAAAAAAAACAAAAAACAAAAAAAAAAACAAAAAAAAAAAAACAGAGTTAATACACGTCTTTAAAAGTTATTAAAATAAAAAATAAAAATGCTGTATAATTAGAATAATATTAATGACTAACCTACCAAAAATGGGACGTGGACATTAACGAGTTAATGGAAATTGTCTTAATTGCGAAGTTTCTAGCGAAGTGTAGGGAAGTCAAGAAATTAAATGAACATGCAGCAGTTAGGTTACGAGAGTTGATTGTAATTTAGACCGGAATAAGATCCGATGAGAATTCTTGAGTTATTCTTGAACATAACGAAGCAACTTAGTAGACATCTCTCTCAAGGGTGAAAACGTTGCAAAAATAATAAAAGTTCTTTAAAAGCGGAGAAAAAATTTCAAAACGAAGCTGAAAACGAAACTTACCATTCTCACAAGAAACACCACCAAAGCCGTATGTACAAGCACAGCGATTTGGACCGATACAGCGACCTCCATTTTGGCACACAGTGTTACACGTTGCTGAAGGAAAAAAATATATTTAAAACTATCTGATATTTCTGGCAATGCAGGCATTATTTCTTTTATTGCTAGAAAGGATACCCGGCATTATGCTCACACAGCATTTTTTTTCTTTTGTTACGATGAGCTTCAGGGTTTTTTTTTTTCATATGTAGGGCATTATATATATATATATATATATATATATATATATATATATATATGTGTGTGTGTGTGTTTTATGTTTATTTTTATACCTATACTCGACTAGTATATAAAAAAAAACCAGATAGTACAATTTGCAAATAAAAATATATCTAAACAAACTGGTATCTGGGGAAACATTTGGAAAAGAAAAAACTAGAAACATCCGAGTAGGTCGAAAAAAGTCTAACGCCGTAATGTCTAGCCAAAAGAAAAAAAAAACGTAAAGTGCTCAATACACTTAGTAGAGCAGAGTATAAAATATTCTAGTGAGCCACAAACTACCTACCTAGGTTTCACTTAAATGGATCTTCAGGGAGTACTGAAGATTATATAAAATGTGATCGAATTGCTTAGGTAGTTACCACTTTCAAAGCAGAAAATAGCTTTATTTTAAAGATTAAATATTTTAATTATTAAAACCAACAAGACAATCGTTTACATACAAAAATCTCATGATTGAAAATGAACAAAAGTTATTTTTCAACCTGCGTATGCAAAATAGTTGTTCTCGTTAAGCAAGAACCAAAGTTGGATGAGATATAAAACACATACTGGTATAAACAGGTGATAAAACCGCATTTATTTAATGTCACAACTTTACGCACTATTTGAACGCATTCACAAAAGCTTTAATTTTCAGACTTTTTGTCTAATTTTTTTCATTATCCATAGTGATAACCACAGCTAATAAAATTATTATTTACTCATTTTAACATACCTGTAAGCCTGAATATACTTTATATTTATAGAAAACAGGTTTTCTTCCGTCTCATGAGTATTTTATTTTTCAGTCTGGGATCATCTGCTGAAAAATGTTTGTGGATAGCATTTATTTCAACCAAAAGGTCTTCCCGAAACTATGGCCTTCGTGATATATTAGGTTGAGTCCGAAGTTTTTTCCGTTTTTGAGAACTCGTAATAATGAATATAACAGTCTCTTAAAAATATGATAACTAGTGATGAGAACTGGGTTATCATAGGACAATATTAATCACAAAAAGCCGCATAGAGCAAGAAGAAAAGAAAAATGTTGGAACTCGGTTGGTCTGTGCTTTCTGACCCGCTATATTCACCTGACTTTGCACCAAACGATTATTACTTTTTGTGATCATTTTCATGAAAAAATAAATACATTCTCTAATGAAAACCAGATTTAGGAGTTTGAAATATTGCAAATCATGGTAAATATATAATTGAATAAAATGTAATTGGAATTTATTTTTTGAAGAATAAAGTAAAAAAAAAAAAAAAATCGGACTCGGCTTAATAAAGGCACAACAATTTTTGGCGAGTAAAATTGCGCATTGTATAGTAAGACATATGATTAAGTTTAATAGACAGTCACAACTTAGATTGTATTGAAACCTTTGCGGCTGTGAGCAGATATTGTTAGGTAAAAGAATTGTTAGATGATAACCAAAAATACACGTCAGATTTCAAATCAAACAACTAGAAATTTGTTAAGGAAAATTTTTTAACACAAAACAACAAACACAAGTAGCTGACGTCAGTTACTATATTAACTCGTTAATGCCTCCTGTAAAGGAAGCCATTATGAATTATGTTTAACGGTTTTGAATTATAGAGTTTATTTTTAATCATAAATAATTAAAAAAAGACTACATTACTGGGTTAATTAGACACAATAAAGTTTTATTAAATAATGCATAAGAGTTGAACAGATCTTGGCTCGACCGACTTCTCAAAATCTAAACCAAATAATTAGTCATCAGAATTATGTTTTATTAGAAGTGTAATACCTTTGTAATATGGTGGAGTAATGAATAGCGGCTCGGATTGAGTAATCGGAGAGCAGAGTTCGAATTCCAGTCGAATCCATTACATTCACTTACGTGCTAACACCCTTGGGAAAGGTGTGAATCCTCGTCTTCTCCCCCTTGCTATGGGTAAATAGCAGAACAAACCGGGTTCTATAGCCTTGGATGGCAACTTGTCTACTGCAGAAAGAAATGGTAACCTACTGCGGGAAAAATCTGCCTCGTCAGTCGTCTATCGAAAGATACATGATCGCCTACGCGTGTATTATGCATGGCACACAACTGACTGAATATCTTTATCCTTGTTGAATAGTTGAGGTATTTTGACACCAACTTTATAAGTCACTTTTAGTTAAGTATCGTGTATTTGCGGTAACATTTTTTTTCTTGAGAAATATCGTCTCAGCAGTTATATGCAAGTGGACACTGAGTGGTAACAGTCGGTTTCACGCTTGAACAGAATCTTCTGGTGTGAAGAGCATGGAACAGACTGTCGCCGCTCTGTGTTGAACCCAGTATATACTTTTATATTTATACGTTCTATCCCTGATATCGAACATCTTTGCTCATAAATATTCCACATACATACATAAACATACATACGCACGCACACACACACACACACACATATATACAGACACACATACATAGTTCTGTCGGAAAAGTAATGGGATTGGTGTCACTTTATTTCAGTTCCAAACAAATTACATGGTTTCTTCAAAGTAATCCCCATCGAGTCTATTGCACTTTTCCATCCTTCTCTGCCACGCTTGTATGCACTTTTGGAAGAATTCTTCTTGGGTGCTCCTGATCTCCGTCGTGACGGCCCTCTTGTTGGTACCCACGCTTTCAAAAAGGGTCCCCTTGATGATCCACTTGAGTTTGGGTAGAAAAAAAAGTCACACGGACCAAGATCAGATGAATAGGGAGGTTGTCCCAATACGGCGATGTTCTTTGCCAGGAACTATCAGATGCCCAAAGCGTTGTGAGCAGGTGTATTGTCGAGATGAAACAGTCACATTTTGTACTGCCACAACTATCGCATATGAAAAAAAAATGCAATAGTTGCAGAAAGCTAAGGTTACATTTATATACTCCCAAGATATGTTTGATGATAACACAATCCACTTATCCCTCATAACTTCTACAGCATACCCACTTTTGTTACTTTTCAGACAGACCCCCTCTCTCATAATATATATATATATATATATATATATATATATATATATATATATATATATATATATATATATATATATATATATATATATATATATATATATATATATATATATATATATATATATATATATATATATTATATATATATATATATATATATATATATATATTATATATATATATATATGTGTGTGTGTGTGTCCTCCTCTCTACCTCAGTGGTGTCAACTATTGGAACAGTTCATTAAACGGGGATTGATAGCCAACAAAAGCGCTTTTTTCTATCCAATCGTAAATATAATGAAATGAAAATAGAATAAAATATTTTGATTGATTTTTCTAGTACGTTGAATATAAGCACAATCACTCACCACATAATGCTAGAAAAATGTATTACTGTTAACTTGTAAATTTATTGAGATTTTAACTGTTGGGATTTGTGTTGTGTACAGAAGTTCACAATATTGTTAAAGGAAGAGGCGCAAAACACTTGCTGAAGTATTTAATTTATCAATACATAAACGAAATTATCGGAACGAAATCTGAATTACACGCACTTCTATTAGTTCATATTATCCAAGAGATTTTTAACAAAAGTCATGTGTATTGTTCATTTTAGCAAAAAGCCTCAGTCTATCTCTGAAAACATTATTCTCGTATTTTCTTTATAAAATAGTCGCGTGAATAAAATCACTTTCAAACACAGGGTCATTTTTTTTAAATCTCCCTGTGAATGATATTGTTGAAAACTTGAATAAGAAACTATCGGGATGTCCACGCGGTCGGACATGATAGATTTGGGTCTGCATTTTAAATGAATTTCTAAAATTTAATCCATGGAAGTTCCAAAGAAAATATTTAAGATTTAGGATGAATTAAAATAATTTACATTCCAATTATATATGGGGAAAATAATTATAGTTTTACATTAAATAGCTTGCAAAAAATGTCTCCCAAAATACATAGATGAAACATCTAAGAATTCAAATAAAAGATTATATGAACACAAAAATACAATGTGTTAGTCATTCATTGTTAATAGGCCTAACCATAATTTTGACTTAATCTTAATTACAACTACAGTCTCTAATTTATTAAAGCTAAAACTGAATTGAAAGGGAAATAATTTCGAAATTTACGCCCAGGATCAGATCTCTTTCCACCCCCCCACATTATTGGCGCTGCCACAAATTTGGATAATTAAAAACAGATAGAAATAAATCGGTAAAAAGTTAAATGACATCGGCTAGATAGAGTGGATAGCAAAATTTAAAACTGGGTGTCCATGTATCTTTAGCATTTTCCATACAAAACTAACCTACATTTGTTTTCTCTCTCTCATATATATATATATATATATATATATATATATAGTGTATTTAGGCAGCATCTTTTCATTCATACACGTTTCATTAAATAATATAGACAAGTGTTGTCTATTTTATGTAAATTCTTTTCATAACGTCTGATAAGTTTAATATCATTATCGTTGAACGAAGAAAGAAATTCACAATATTGATCCATATTTTTATTTAATACAATCTAAGCTTTCGGCTTACTTAAGCCATTATCAAAGATGTCAATTACAACATATTAAGCAATATACGGACAAGACAGACGTTACGAAAAAATTTACATAAAATAAAAAACACTTGTCTATATTATTTAATAAAACATGTATGAAAAAAAAAATATATATATATATATGTGTGTGTGTGTGTGTCTTTATCGATAAAACGCCTATTAGACCGAAGAACGTTTCCGAAAAAAAAACAAAAAAAAAACGCATAACAGCTTAAGAATACTCCCATTTTGTAATTCAATTAGCCACTCTTTGATTACACTGATCAACAACGCTATTTTTGGTGCCAAGAAATAAAAAAATTTTTAGCTAATTTGATTGTGCTAACCTTAGTTATTCATGGTTAGCTACCATTTTTGCTGTACTGAAATTGCTCATTTTTGGGAAAAAAAATGATCAGTTTACGATTTTGACTGATCGCAAAATTCAGTTAATAAAAGGTTTTAGAAATCCATCAATTTTCAGGTAGGACTAGCAATTTATGTCAGTCACCTGAAATAAACTATTTTTATAAGTGTTTTTGAGTCAAAAATTTTGAAATAAAACTACCGAATTTTTTCCAATTTATCGCCAAAATTCAAATTAACATAACTTTATCAGTAATACACTTTAGTAAACCTGATAATTAAGGTGTTACCCAAAAAATGATACCCTAAAATCTGTTTGATATTCATAAAGTTATCCCATCACTTTTATCTCTTCACTACGGAAGGAAAGTAAGCACATTGAGAGCATTTAGTTTTCACAGTTGGAAAGAAACTCCAACTAAAGACATTCCAACTGAATGCACCTATTCCATTGTACATGATACTGCTGGAGCATCAAAAACTTAAATAACATTGAGCATGACAATCAAGAAAGAAAAAAGTTTACCATACTTCATACGTTCACGAAGGTTTTATTTCTGCTGTTAGTTTATTAAATGATTTGATGAAAATATTTGATGGTTTTGGTATATTCAATCTTGTTATTTTTAAAGACTTAGAGTGATTGTTATTGCAAAAACAGTATTTCTCGATAAGCAAACCAATATTTGTTGGATTAAATACGAATTGAGAGGTTTCTACGATTTTATTTTGAGATCTATTGCCATCGGTCAATATCATGTATATAGGAAACAAATGAAAGAAAAAAAATAATGCATTTCTGTACAGCAAAAACGATAGCTAACCAAGAAAAAGTAAGGTCATTTCCAGATTCAGAACCTTCAAATTAGCTAAAAAATATGTTTAGTGTTTTGACATAATTTCAAATGTTTTTGTTAACCAGTGTTATCTGTTCATCTCGGTGGAATTGCTAATAAATCTGTCGGTTAGTAACTTTTAGAGTTTGTTTTGTGGGGAAAGAATAAAAAGAATCACACCCCCAATGTAGATATGACGCGTTCGGCGGAGGAGGGGGTTATTCGACAGAGAAAAAAAAATGAAAAAATTGCTTTTTCTTTTTACTGCAAATTATTCATTATATCATATCCAAGTATTTTACAAAAAAAATGAGCTGATTGCACAATATTTCAAGCTTAATTTAGGTTTATAGTTCGTAACCATGCAATGAGATTTGGTAACAATCAAACTGTAGATTTGTCGGCGGAATATCATTACATTATTGTTACATAATTATAGTGAAATCATTAAGGTTTCTTTGTCAAAAGCATTTTAGTTTTGGTCTTATATTCATTTAAAATATTTCCTTTTACAGGCTTTATATTTGAAATGGGATAAAATCATTTTAACTTTCAGAATTTCGCTATTGCCCTTCAAAATGACTGGAAGAAAGCGATCTAAGAACAACAATGGCAAAGATAGGTAACAAAGTGTAAAGGAAATAACTACAGTTTGTTCAACTTAGAAAACTTAGTAGCCAAAGTCTTCTAAAATACAGAGGGAAAAAAATGAAAAATAACATATCGAATATCGCATCAAGATTTATATTATTTTTTATTTATTTATGTAAGTAAATACATAATCGTCAGCAATGTTTCCGTAAAACTTGATATTTGCTGTAATAAATTCTTAAATATTATTATTATTTTACTTAAGTGTAAGATAGTCCTAGATTACAATTCCTTACGGTTACCCATGAAAAGAAATATTGATTAAAACTACCGAAAAACTAAGCGCCTATTACCGCAAAATTATCAAATGTTGAATACGCGCCTCCTCCTCGAACGCGAACGCGTCATATATATTAAGTGGAATAGTGGCTGCTCAAAATAGATAAAAGCCATGAGATTCCGAGTTTGTTAAATTGACAGGTGGCGCTGTAGTATATACTGGATTTCGGCGTAAAAGGCAACAACTGTTTTTGCTTCTTTTTCTTTATGTGCGTGTCGATCATGGCCCTCCACAACTTCCTGACCCTTGTAGCTCTCAATAAACTGTCTTTCTGCTAAATCTATTAAGCGTTATTCCGTCATTCATTTACTGAAGCTCATCAAGTATATTACGTTGTTTTCAAATGACCCTCTTACCCACTATTTATCCCATGAGTATCAGAATTGCCAAGCCCTCTTTTCTCCTTATACGCCCCAGAAACCAACTGTCTCTTCCTGATGTTATGTATTAGTTTCCATTTTCTCCAAAACTTTGTAGTTACTCACATGTTCGGTCCACGTTATCCTCAGCATCCTTTTGTAGAACCACATTTTCTGCTGTTTCAAGCCTCCTCTTCATCTTTGAGGAGATCGTCCAGTATTCACTGCCATACAGGAGGATATATCTCGTAGCAGTTTAGTACTCTCGTTTTTATTCGGTAAATCTTCACTACTCAAATCCAAGAAAAAAGCTAAAATCTTTTAGTTATTTTCTTAATAGAAAAAAAAAACTCCCACTTGTGTGATTGCGTAATACA
The DNA here is from genome assembly GCA_903632075.3 of Acanthosepion pharaonis. Taxonomy (NCBI): domain Eukaryota; kingdom Metazoa; phylum Mollusca; class Cephalopoda; order Sepiida; family Sepiidae; genus Acanthosepion; species Acanthosepion pharaonis. Next base: position 853,873 of record CAHIKZ030001001.1, on the reverse strand, counting down.
ATCTTCGACATTTTCTTATTTGACCTTGATACAAAATTAAGCTTAAATGCTATAAAAAAAATCCAATAAACAAAATGCCGATTTTCTCGGCACAGCACATTTTTCTTACCCATCTCACGTAAAAGCTGTCCCCTTATCACACTAAGTGAGGCCGGGTAAATATTACTATTATGGATTATTTTAACATAGGTATCCTGATTTTTCATTGTCTCCTGTATAAATGATAGAATAGGTTTGGCGGGGACTTGACAATCATTTCATATTAATGCCTTAGCAAGATTATTAAGACGAAATGTGAAATTGATATATTGACTGTTTACCCTTCTGTCTTATGACAAAATGTCAACTCCGATTTTAACTTCACGATTAAGTTCATTGTCTTTTTGGTCCCCCCCCTTTCCTTCTCTACTTTATCACAAAGGTTCTGGTTGGGGAGTGTCATATCCGTCACCAGACCTGAGGATGTAGTCTAAAAAGAAAACAATCATCTCCCTGATGACATTTTATTTGGCCTCTGTTTGAAAAGGAACTTACGTCAGCTTATAGGTCATTATCCACTTTCCTCATTATCCCCTGCACGTCCAATTTTGATGAAGGAACTGGTCGTCCACTAATTCCGCCTTTGATATTGTTGAATGTCGCTCTAATTGTGGGAAGAGTGCAAGCAGAAGTTCTCTCGACGACTACAACCACGAGGTGGACATTTTTAATTAATTAAAATGAAAACAAAATTATTTTCTTGTCTTGAGAAGCTGCATTCAAAGAATTTTTATCCAGGAAGAAATTTTCCCAAGTGACAGTTTGTGCCTTTTTGCTGACGCGTCTTCAACTTCAGCAATCTTTAATAAGTAGTCATTTCCACAAATAATAATTATCATTACTTAAACATCGTAGGTTATTAAAATTTAAAATTTGCCATAAAGGGAGATAACTGCTTATCCATTTATTCTCTCCAAGACGCTTCGTGTTAATGTTCGCCTTTGTAGCGTTATCAGACGAAGCAGCCAGTGATGATTGATTAAATGACAAACATAACTTGCGTCATATCATTTGAGTAAATTTATCATTACATTGTGTCAAATTTTTAGTTTAAAATTAAATTCTTGCATTCTACATAAATGTATAAACTATGTTAATTTATACATTGATATCACCGGATTTAAAAAGAAAAAAATGCAACTGTACTTAGATTTGATTAAATACAATCTTAATCAATTTAAGATGAGGTCAATCGTTATCTATCCTACATATCCTCAAAATAGGCACCTCTTTTTCCTCATCGTATGCCCTTCCGGCAACCTCATTCAGTAAAACGACCTTGGGCCTTATATTGTGTAAAAATTAAAAAAAAACAAAAAAAAACTGACATCATTTTGGCTTAAGTACCTAAACAAACACTAAGTTACTAAATACGTTATTTTATATTATACTAGCAAACTTCGCCCGCTCGCTAGCGCTTCGCAAAGTAAAATATAGTCACTACTTGAAATCTTTGAATAAAAAAAAATTAAATGAACATTTCATTCATAAATTGGCTTGTTATAATTAAGTAAATTTTTACAAATAGATGCCAACTTGTTGAAGGCCAAGTAAAATGCAAATTTCAAACACTTTTCTGCACTATATATGACGATATTCCTAAACAGAACTATCTTTTATATGAAAAATCAAAACAATCCTTGAGTAAAAGAAAAGTAATGAAGGACAGTTAATTAATGAAAACTTTTTTTTTTTTTTTTTTTTTTTTAAATCACTATGCAAATTAGTTAAACCTTAAGAGTGATATTGCCTAGAAGTAGATAATATAACATACAGATATTGAGCTTTTACCGTGTAAATTAATATAAAGTAGAGCGAAGACTTTTTAATCTCAGAATTCGTGGGAGAATTGAGCTCCAATTTCGCATTTATTCATATAGATTCCATAATATAGGAATTACTTAATTAGCCATTATGTTTCTCTAACTCTGTAAATGTTGAATGTATAACTAATTATAATTTCTATTTTCCCATCGTTACACTATATTAATTTTATCTTATAAATTGTTCCCGGTTTTGTCATCCATTAAATAATTGTTTGTACAGAAAATAAGGATCTACGTACATCAAATTGTCTTTAAGTGGCAGCAGAAGAATTATCGTTGAACTTTTAAAAGATAAGCTTAAACATTAATTCAATACTTAAATGCAGCGATCAATTTTGGTTTCTGTAGGTTATTGATGTCTATAGCATAGGTACCTCCACGAAATCGCTAAAAAGAGCATAGCTTGATGAAAAAGACGCCAACCTTGCCGAAAACAAAATTTTATCGTCTAAATGCTTATGTTAAGAGGAAAGACCAAAGCATTATTGTTTTTTTTTTTTAATTATTTTTAAAAAATTTTGCCTTCTTTTTAGAACATTCTAAATTTTGATTAAAAAAAGCCTTGTTTCTCTTTGTATCACCGGAACTAGTAAAATAACATAGACAATTTTTAGCACGTTTTTTTTGGTATGACAAACATTAATTTGTAAAATCTTGCAAAAATAAAAATAATTGTCAGATATTAATGAAATTTTCAGAAACTATTCACAGATGATAGAAATTATTATATATTGTTTTAATTAAAGTCATGGCAGAAATATTTTTTTTATATTTATTACTCCCCCATAACTAATTTTATGAAAAAGTTAGAAATTCGATCGAGTCTAGTTTAATGATTACAATAGTTAAAAGCACGAGACTTTGAGGAATGCAAATCATGTTTTTTTTTGTTTTTAATTGGAACCCCCTATCTAAAAATCAGCTCTGAATTGTAACATACAAAACTCAATAAAACAAAGAGATTATTTAATTTCAAATGCTTTTATTTGCTTTTAGTTGTTTTTATGAATATGGATAATATTTTCTGAAAGCAAAAAACTTTTTCGATGAAAAATGAATTTTTAATACAATTATTTGTTATTTCTTATTTATAATAGATTTTTACATTTAAGTTGTTAAAATATTATAAAATTAGTTAAAAGCCGCATCAGGTTTCCTAAGTGTCCTTATGAGATAGATCTTTTTAGCGCGTTGTAAATTTTATCATTTTGACTAATCAGAAGATCCGCAGTAATTAAGAAATGTAATTTTGTGTTTATAATCGGACTGTAATTATAAAGTACGGAAGACCAACCAAAATACAATTAAGTTGCATTATTTGAGTTAAGCATTGTTCTCCGCTGTTAAGGCCTTTACTTTTGCGAAACACGTGTGGAGAAGTTAATTTTTCAATTTCAACTGAGAAAGGTACCTACAAGTATCAGTATCATCTTATCAAATTTATATGATCTTATTTTTATATTAATCTCAGTTATGACATTTTTCCATAAATGAAAAATCAAAATTAATAATAAAATGAATAAAACTACAAATAACACAGTAAAATGTAATAAATGTACATAAAATTATAGTATTTTATGTACAGTTCTGATAAAATTTCATAAGAAAAGTACTTATAGATTAATTAGATACCTTTCTTATGAAATATGAAATTTAATCTCACTCTTAATAGTCTTATTTTAATTTCTTTAGAATATATTTTCCATAAAGCATCGAAAACGTAAAGGTGAAAACTAAGTACAAAAAATTAGAGCGCTGAAATTTTTGCTTAAAAATAACGAGGTAAATAATTTGTTCGCTAAAATGTAAATTATTTCACTTTTCTCCTTCCGTAGAACAAATTAGCCTCACGGAATCCGTCAATGTCATTAAAGCTTATGACCTGCTTTGTTTTATTTTCAAATTACATCTTTTCGGCGCAGAAGCTAAGTTAAGCTTGGTTCAAAATATTTTAAATAAACATTATAATTTCTGATTTTCTTGGATAATCTGGAAACCCTGAATCTGAGCTCAACGAAAATCGTTCCCTGTGCCTAACTTTTCTAGGGCTTTTGAATGAACTATGAATCATTGAAATCGGAACAGTGGGTGCGGAGGACTTGCTTGGACACACACAAACACACTTTACTTTATAGATAAGATTCAAGAATTCTACCAATTATACCATTTAGATATATTAAAATATCTTCCTTTACCATTAATTATTATACCTAAGCATAAAGTTAAGCAACTTGAATACTATCCACTCCAATCCCCACCGTCATGTAGCTCCCATATGCCTTTTCTCTAAATACTTTCATAGTAATTGTTTTGATAAATTTCCCGCTATGGTACCTAGACTTTATGAATTTAAGTGCAGCACTAGATTGGCAACGAGGTCTCATCATTTTACAGTTGAAATGGCTAGAGGTAGCTGTAAGTTCTATGCTAACAGTTTCTTCTTTAGTGCTTCTCTCCAGGCTACATATTTTTCAAAAAACTTTGATCATAAAAAATTAAATGCAATGCCAATCGTTATCTACTGTTTTCTTTATTCCCCTTTTCTTTAAAAATGTTACTTTTTCCTTATTCTTTTACAGGGTCACCCCCTTTATTGCCTTGCTTGAGGTGAACTGATTAAAAAAGATTGTAGAAAAATTAAGCAACCTGCGTACTGGTCAAAATCATAAGTTGCTTATTAAAAAAAATGAAATAAAATCAAGTCATATGTAGACATTAGCAGAGATGTAAAATTAAACAATAGATTTTTTTTTAAGTATTTTGTTATAAATTATCTGGAATGTTTTAAGAGATAGATGCATAATCTATTAAAACGAAACCATCGTGATAAAACAAGTTCTTGAATTGGAATTGTATAGAAATTACCATTTATGACGATTTGTATCAACAAGCATTTACTTGGTTTACGGACAGGTAAAAATTGATCGTCTGTAAGCATTTACTTGGTAAGTGGATCCTTTTGTAGAGAAGGTTGTCCGAATATTCTAGGCTACACCGACGGAGCAGTACTAATTAAGATCGAATTTAATATCAGAACCTTGCAGTATATACATACTTTGCACTCTATAAACCTAAGTGCTTTTAAATTATGGCGTGACTCCAGGGATTTTGTTAGGTAATTGTCAAATTAACTCTGTGATCTATGATAGAGGGACCGAGTAAAACAGCTCATAACCTATTGAGAGGAATGCTGAAGAAGTAGGGACACCAAATTTTAAAATGTAAATTTTAAATTTCTGGCGTCCGATGTGTCTGGACAGTAGATTTCATTCCGTTTCTAATTCAGCTTTTTTTCTTCTTTTATCGCTGTTGCTTCCAAATAATTCCAACATTGTGGATAGCAGTAGATTACTTGAAAATGATGAGATGTGATATGAACGGGAACTCTGATTTATAGAAAATTTTCCATTCTAGCTTAAATATAGTATGTAGAACTTCGTGAGGGGCCTGAATGTCAATCTACTCAGGCTAGCCATTTATAGGACGGCGATGTGTAGATAAGGAAACTCGGGAATTTACTGTCACGTACATGAGCCGTGTGAAGCGGCATAAATTTCCATTTGTGATATCAAACTAGGATTATAAATGAGATTTATATATATATATATATATATATATATATATATATATATATATATATATATATATATATATATATGTGTGTGTTTTTAACCAGGAAAAATCCGTATTAATAACAATGGAAACGAAAATCAAATTCACAATGATAGCAAACGGAAGTAGTGATAAATTAACTGAAACTCAACACTAGGCAAAAAAAAAAAAAAAAAAAATTAGTAAAAATGTCACACTGATAACTAAAAGGTGCAGATTATGAATAAAGGGTGGAAACGATAGGAAAGGGAAAGATGGGATGAGTAACACACTCGACATGCAGGTTTATCAGTGCTAAGGATAGTTGTGAATAGATTATGTCAAAACTTTGGAGGGGGGTCACGTGGTTGAGTTAATAAACACAGAAACACACAAATGCTGTAGTAATATCGGCATCTAATGAGTGCAGGATGAGTTGGAATGGACGGTTTGGTCAATTTGCCGGTGAGGGTAGGCGACATAGTCAGCCTGACTTACATGTGCCACAAAATGGGCCTCCGTATCCTGAAGAGCAAATGCACCTTGTTCCTTTACAATTTCCGCCGTTCAGGCAACGAACAGAACATCTGGAAACTGACAGAAAATTTATTCATTTGTGATAGAACAGAGAACACGTGGAATTGATTTGGTTTCCGGATGAAAGAAGAGGAGAATTATACAGAGACAAAAAATCGTTTTCCGGGTAGCCTAATTTTGCTTTCACATTAGACAATGCACTTAATTTACTCGATCTGTGTACTTCTAATTTGAAACATTTTCAGGAAATTCTGAAATGACACTATTTAATAATGTTATCAGTTCGTATAACACAAAATGGCGTGCCTACAGATTCTCTCTCTCTCTCTCTATATATATATATATATATATATATATGAGAGAGAGAGGAGTCACGGTGGAGTAATGGATAACGGCTTGGATTGAGGAATCGGAGTCGAATCCATTACATACACTTACGTGCTAATACTCTTGGGAAAGGTATTAATCCTCTTCTCCCTCCACCTATGGGTAAATAGCAGGACAGGCCAGGTTCTATAGCCCTGGAGGACAACTCTGAATTCAAAACCTGCGTAGGGTAGCTTGGAGGCTTTGTGACATGTAGTGCACCAGGTCTCTGTATTTGACCCTTCATAAAGTGTGGATGGTTCTGCACAAAACCTTCGCCACTATAATCAAATGACATGTGCTGGTGTCTGGCTGTTGGTTCCTAGGAACTGAGCTACTTGACCCTCATACGTCGAATACGACGGGGGAATCGAAATTATATATATATATATATAAAATGTTTTGAAAATATTTAATACATTTACAGTGCTTATTACCTCCTTAGCGTTTGTGTTATAAACGAAGTAGCGCTTACTGCTATTTTCAAGCGTACAATATGGCCTGTTTAGCGATGTGTGGTTGTTGTGTAATTTAGCTTAGTCTGTAGTACAGACTATCCTATCAAATCTAAAATGGCAGCGCTCATGAGAAATCGCTGTCAACGTATTTATACAGAGAGTGGCGGAATCACATTAGCTTGATGACCCCGTTGCCAATAATGTCTTATTATGTGGGATTTATTTCTGGGATTTATCGTGATTTACTAAGCGTAAAAGGTAGATGTGACAATGCCGAAATATGAGGCGCCCTGTAAGGTTCGAACTCATTCAGTCGTAACTGATCTAGCGAGACAAGCTTGCTAACTATTACCCAACGTCGAAGTGCCTATTTCTGAGAGGTACGTATGGGATGTGTTTCTGCCGCACACTGTAGTCATTTCCAGTAAATAGCAATTTAATCTCCCACCAAAAAAAAAAAAAAAAAAATAACCAGTGCAGTACGATAGCAATGTTATAACAATGTAGCAAGGAATATGCTAACAATTACGAAAAAAATACACATTTAAAAAAAAAAAAAAATTCAATTTAGAATATAAAGAAAAGAAAATATTCTGACACATTGCTCCGATTTACAATTGAATCCTTCACAGACTTTTTGCAATATTCATTTGAACGTTTAACACTCTTTCCTCAAAAGTCCGTACGCAGGGCGGCTTTTAAGCTAGTCATTAATATTTTTGGAGACCCTCTGGAGAATTCGATCTTACAAGCCTTGCCATAGATTTTCAATTGGACTTGAATCAGACGTAGATGTAGAAGTGCTTCAGTAATATTTTATGCCAATAGATAGGTGGTGGTTGTTTTTTGTTTGTTTGTTTAGCGGGATATCAACCTCCATGGGTTATTTAATGCCAAAATGCAAGTCTTACTAATTAACCCATAGCGGGGGAGGAGAGGCGGTTTCATAATATTCTCAAGGGTATTTGCACGTAAATGAATGTCACGAAAGAGACAGAGAGAGAGAGAGAGAGACAGACAGAGAGAGAGAGACAGACAGAGAGAGAGAGACAGAGAGAGAGAGAGAGACAGAGAGAGAGACAGAGACAGAGAGAGAGACAGAGAGAGAGAGAGAGACAGAGAGAGAGACAGAGAGAGAGACAGAGAGAGACAGAGACAGAGAGAGACAGAGAGACAGAGAGAGACAGAGAGACAGAGAGAGACAGAGAGACAGAGAGAGACAGAGAGACAGGGAGAGACAGAGAGACAGGGAGAGAGAGACAGGGAGAGAGAGACAGGGAGGGAGAGACAGGGAGGGAGAGACAGGGAGGGAGAGAGAGAAAGGGAGAGAGAGAAAGGGAAAGAAAAAAGAGAAAGAAAAAAGAGAAAAAGAGAAAGAAAGTTTTTTTTTCATGATTCTGTGTGAATTTTATTCTAACGCAAATTCATAGTTTTGAAAAAATATTTCAGTGCATAGTTTATATCTTCATCAGCGAAAATTGATGCATTACTTTATATACTCGAAATATGTCAATTCATCCTTAAATGGCAACTGGCGATCTTTTCGATTAAAATTTATCCGCTATATTAAAAATCGATGTCAAGTATTGTTAAATATCTCTTAAAAATAGTATAGAAATAAATTTGAGTGTTGTCATGAAGTGATTGATCGCCCAGAGTTAGTCAAGATATTTGTTCAATCGAGTTTACTCACCACTCGCTCCACATGTAGGTGCAATTTGTCTGTTAGGACACAAACACTGATTAGGTCGCATACACGTTCCTCCGCCACAGTCTCCCAAGCATATGGCTGAAATAGAGAGAGATAAAGAGACAGACGTTAATCTCACGGCAATTCCAACGTTACGAGTGACATTTCACCCAATGTCTATTATTCACAGTTTCTCTTTGCCTATGTTTGTGAAAGTACAATACTTCAAAGATGTGTTCAGTGCAAAATAAATGAATCATAAATATTTTACTTATTTTAAAATAAATTAAGAATGTCTTAAAAACAAATTAAAACTATAAATCTTAAAGACAAGCTTTTATCAGGCGCTATAGACTGGCGCAACACAATCGCAAACGAAGACAATATCAAAATGACATCAACAGCAGCAACAATAGATTGCACGTCTCACTAGAAATTTTCACACTACCAACCGACGTTGGAAAAAGAATTCCCATTAATATTACAAGTCGTAGATGCGCCTCGGAATGAGAAATCTGAGAAGAGTTTGGATTCCAGTAGCGTTCGTTATGTTCTCTTACGCGCAAATACTCTTGGAAAGATTATGAAACCATTCCTCTCCTTCTAGCTATAGGTAAATAACAGGAAAGACTAGGTCTTATAGACTTGGCTGGTAACCAGTCTAGGAAAAATGAAAACTTTGAATTCAAACCAGCCTGGAGAGAATTTGCTTGAACGTAGGTTAGTGAGAGAAAAAGCCTGTTATCAGTTATTCAGTTGTAGTGGACGATACCTCAAAAGTCGAAGGTCAATTTTAGAGAAACCCTGTGTCTTTTTTTGGGTGGGGGGTGCAGAATTAATTACAACTTCACCCACCGAAACGCGAATGACTCCGAATTTTTATTGCCGACAACTTCAAAACGGCAGATTTTATCAAAATGTGTTATTTTCGAATTAAGCATGTACATTTACACCTAAATGGAACTACTCGAGAAATTTTTTTATTAGAAACTGAGCGCGGGTCTTGAAATGCAAATTACCCTTTTGAGGTTTAGAGTTGAAATCAGTTCTGTCACCTTTTTTTTTAAGTCCCTGTCTCCTTGTTTAAGGAAGTCCATGCTTACTTAATGATTTTATCTCAATTAAAAAGTCAGAATTCAAATGCTTATTTTTTTTTAAAACTAGATCAGCAGTCTTCTAATATTTATATTGCGTAACTAATACTTTGAATAAGAAAAAAAAAAAAGACACACCACTGCTATTATAGCTGTAGTGTAGATTGGGCCCCCAAGATCCTAACAGGTCACGATGCTAGTGATAACAGTGAACTTGGTAAGTCTGATTTTCACAGAAAAAAAATCTGTTTTGATAAACAAGATTTTATGAATATCTACCGACAGTAACACTTTCTGTTCGGTCAATAAATATCTAATGTTTCCAGGATAGAAACGGTTAATTTTACCATTACCGCAGAATTTAAACGCTTGACCCAATATTAGAGTATCTAAAAATCCGGCTAAATGATTGATGGCATTGCGGTGCGAACGAAAATTCAGGAGCGGCTTTCACGTCTGAACTGACTCAACTAGTAACGAATTGTTTTAGCGAGAAAATAGCTGGCAACAGCATAGGTTACTCAAATGTGGTGGGCGGTATCGTAAAAGACGAGGGTCATTTTTAGAGAATATATTTTCTACGTGAATTTACGCTAGCAGGAGACCAGCTCGTCAAACAGGCCTTCCATCCTCGATACAAACTCAGTGCAGCTATATTGTTTTTTATTTGTAGTGATGTTGCAACCCTGAAGGTGCTGACATTCTTCAAAGCTTCTGTGTTTGTGACGAAGCAGCATCAACGCACTTTGAGAATGGCGCGGAGGCAGTTCTGATGAAAGCGTTCGAGGCGGCGCTGATACATGACACAAGATTCGGCACTACAGAAAGTGGTCAGTACAATCTCTTTATGAACTGAGTTTGGTGGCTTAATTTTCATGGATTGATTTAATGTACAAAGACTGTCAAGAAATGATACACGAATGCCAAACAAGATTTTTAAATATTGATTTTAAAATGTTCTTTTTAGCACTCACAGAAAAATTTTAAAGTTATTCCGTAACTGATCAGCATATAATAATTCGTTCAGTATGTTTACCAGAACTCTTGAATTTTTCATCATTCTTTGATCATCCTTCTTCTAAGGACTGAGACCGGATTTGAATTTATCGACCTAACTATTAAATTCTTTATATTACCAACATATTCAACAGATTAATAAACAAATATTTTAAATCGATTTCAGCCCATGCAAGAGAGTAAAGCCACTAAGTTACTGAGTGTAGAAGAATTAAAACCAGAAACATTACAAATGAGCTAAAACAAAAAGAGTAATCAGGAGTATAGTAGATAGCGAATGACATTGCATTTAATTTTTCGAACAGTAAAGTTAGCTGGAAAGCATGAGCCGGAAGGGAGTTCCACAAGAGAGAAGTGTGAGAAAAGAAACTGTTAGCATAGAATTTACAGTTACATCTAGCTAGCTTAACTGTAAATTGATGAAACCTCGTCGTCAGTCAAGTAATGCGCTTAAATTCATAAAGTCTAGTTATGATATCGAATTTCCCCATTGCCTTTAAAGTTGATTTCGTTTTCCCGTCTGATCTCTAGAGGTAGTACTAAAACATTTTAAATTTTGAACATACCTTGGGGACACGTAAAGGCTTATATTAAGTATTGATACTTACTAAATCTAGTTTAATCTGGCATAAAACTAAGAAGCGAGTAGAAAGATCATTCACCAATCTTCCATTGACGCCTAAGAAAAAAAGTTATCTCAAAAACCAAGAAGGCCTTCTTCATTCCTTAACCTTTAACATTCTGGAGGTGATTTTTGTTTGCAAAGCAAAAAAAGTTATCCTGTCACTCCAAGTGACTCAGATGAAGTAATGATAGCGTTTTTGAATTTTGCAGTTGTGCTATCGTATCCTGCTATGGCAACAGAAAATGACCATGGTTGAAATTAAGTAGAGGAGCCTTGAAAAACAATGTAGTGAAAAGAAAAATAGTGAATAATGCAGTGTTAAAGGTTAACTAGACTACTAATTTTAAAGGCGTCTGTTTTCTTACCTGAGGAAGCTGGTAATACTCAATTTTATTCTGGACCATTACTCGATTAAATTTCATTAATTCGTAGATGATATTTACTAAAATCAGCTGATGCCCAATTGGATTTAAGGTGGCTGTGTTCGTTAATAAAATTCAGCATTTGAAAATCAGCTTTTATACTAGGTTTAAACATGAGAAGGGCGGAGAATGTGCTATTTCCCCAGCCCCCATAGCAGCAGCAGTAAGAAAAGAAAAGCGGCACCGACGAAGGTCAAGCGTAGCAGCAGCAGTGACAGTAGCAGTCAGGCAATAAAAACAAAGTTAAAAAGGTCCCAAGTTTTAAATTCAGTATTGTCCCATAGATTAAAATAGATTAAAGAGTAGGTTTTTGGTTGCATAGTAATTCCGAGTTCAATCCATGAGCAGGGCAATGAAAACAGGCTGGACACGGGAAGCAATATCTCAACAATACTAAATAAGAACAAGAGGATATATACCTAGACATGGACAATAGAACTAGAATAATCTAAATAAATTAAAGTGTTCAGTTCTAAATTTCCTAAAAGGGTTACCCAGATTGACAGACACTTGAAGAACCCCGGTGACCACAACGGTCAGATTGTTAAGAGTAAAAGTAAGACATTAGTTTGAATGTGTATAATGATGACTTCTCATACCAGAAATTCAGACAGAAATTATTTTATACTAGGTTTCAACGTTAGGTAACATTTAGAAACTCCATATTTGCTCGGTCACTTCAACAGGCCTTGTTTTTAGCTTGATACAAAATAACAAAACGCGTAAACCCGTTTCGGATCAAATTCATTGTACTACTCTAGGGAGACTAGTTTGCCAAACCTCATAAGTATTTATGACAAGCTATAATCACCGTGTCGTGATTGCCAGAATCTTTTACATTTATAAGTCTAGCATTTGATCATGCATTGAAAATTGCTGTTACATTTGGTATGGTGCTTCTATGTATTTAGAGATTCTTGTTAATATACAAAGAATCTGGAATGTTATTGGTCCTGACCTCTCGGCTTCAGTCACGTTCCCACCGCCATAATGTACCTTCCCTGTGCCTTTTCTATAAATATGGTAATTGTCCTGGTATTCTTTCCTCTTTGGTATCCAGACTTTACGAATTTAAGCGCAGTACTAGATTAGCGGCAAGGTCTCATCTTTGAATGTTGAAGTAGTTAGATATAACTAAGTTCTATACTAACAGTTGATTCTCTCTTCAGTCTTCTTGCTTTCCAGTCAACTTTGATCTCCAAACATTTAAATGCAATCTGAATCGTATCTTTCCTAATTCCTGTTCTTTTACTGCTCTCTCTCTCCTTAAGGTTTTCTTTTTCTCATATTTTCTCTCAGTCAGTAACTCCTTACGCCTTAGCGAATTTATTGCCTTCCTTGATAAATCTATTTTTTTTATTTCGCTACATTAGCTTCATACTTTGTTAAAAAAATACTGTGTAAAATAAAACTTAAGCACAAATAAGCGCCGCTAGATAATCTTATTTATCTTAATTGAAGCAATTCAAACCCGTGTTATTTCTTCAATTTGGCATAATCCCGCACAAAGGCAAAATAGGGAAATACTAGGAAGATTGTGCTGCGTCAATCATATCAGGTGAGGGTTTTTTTTTTATTTTAAAAGCTCAGCATTTAAATTTTGGTTTCCTACTCGAGTTTGGACCCCTCCTATTCTCTTTTTCCTGCCATTCATTTACACACGTTTCTTAAGTCGGTTTCTCTCTCTCTCTTGCCTTCGCTGTCCTTGAGTGTCAAATTTACGAATCCTTTCTTCGTTGTGAACCAAAGAAATTTCAACTGTCTTTTTCTGATTCAACGTATAAGCTACGCAATGTAAACTGAAATTCTAAATTTTTTAATTGACATAAAATAGAAAGCATTAATCCCATTAAATAATGTCAAGGACACAGGGACTAATAAATAAGACAAAAAAATGACCATAGTCTCCTGCAGTATTGACCACCACAAATGAGTAACAGCTCAAGTTTCACTAAGTTACGTTCATGCAAAATCGATTATGTTGTAGTTGCATTGTGGTAAGCGCATTGGTTTTGAAAAACTAAGTAGAGTTCGATTCTTGTGAAATTCTACAGATATGATTTTGGACTAAATCTAACCCTCTTCTGTTCGAAAAAGGTTTGACCAAGCTTAGCTGAATGCGGCACACGATCGTAACAGTGGAGCGCTAAGAGAAGATCATACACACCAAGCACGTGAACTGGTTTGTGAAATTAGCTTTTTAAACATCTTGCAACGATGGGCACCAGTTTTGATTACCTGCGTCCATTAATCATCATATTCTTTAGAAGACAGACCTATATTCGTTTGAAGTTGCCTGATTTATCTTCTCGTCTTTCGAACTTTCTTCCTCGCTTCCCTTCCCAGCGACACAATATTTGTACCCATTGACCCAGTCCTACCGGCTTAGGTTTTAATGAACACTTCCTTGTTTAATTGCCTCCTTCACCCGCCCCCACCCACTTTTCGGCAGTTAATCAGATTACTTTCCCAGCCCGTATTTTGACCCGACAAACTTTCAAATATTCTTTATTATTATTATCATCAGTCATAATTATTGATACGTTTTTCGGCTTAATTTGACCAGATTCTTTTGTAACCGGGAAGCAGAAGGAAAAGAGCACGTGTTTCGAAATTCACGTGCAGCTCGTCATTCGAGCAGACATTTTGTCAAAACGATGACCTTGCTCATTACCGCGAACAGCTGTTTCATAGAAGCTTCTTTGGAATCATTATCTAATTTAAGCAACGTTTTCTTGGGTCGTCTTACTTCGGTCTAGACTACACAAGTATGCGATGGCAGTTTTTACTGTATTTCTCAAACTAATTTCTTCTTCTTCACTTAACATCATAGATATAATCACCCGTCTGTGTTTATCAGTCAGTAACGCTTGCATTACTTCTTGACAGACAAATCTTTTGATTTTCAATGCATTTCAATTGCCAGTACCTTATATACATTTAACAGCCACATTCTCTCAGTAACACTTGAATAAAATGTATTAGCTTTGAACTTTCAAATGTAGCCTCAAATCAGTAATATGGCAACTAATTTTAACCGATCTATTCTACAGCTTTTCTTAGGTCAATACTGCAGGAGCCTAGGGTCATTTGTCTTATTTATTAGTCCCTGTTTCCTTGATAAGATATGCAAGATTTTTTTTTTTTTTAGATAGAGCCATTGGTGACTATCATTTTCTGTTTTTTTTCTCTTGGTTAAAGTGACTCCATTCCATACGGACTGTACATCAGGAAAAGGCAGTAGAATAAAGCAGCCGAAGTGCTGTAGTAAATACAAAAGCACCCCCTCCCCCCCAACCAAACAGATCAACAGTTAATAGAAGCTTTAATTAAAATGTTAAAAATACGCAGAATTATTAATGCAGTGTCCCCACTTCAAGTCGTAAGCGATCGCGTCTCTCCATATTCCTTTTCTTTATTATCTGAATTCCATGAATTCTTAGTAAAGGTAATGCAATGGTTTTCCGTTGCCTTCCCTACGGATTGCTACTCAGAGTAGTTCTGATTGGCTGACACCGAAGCAGAATGACCTCCGCCCACCGATAACCATTAGGCTATCTCACTACCCTTTCTAAGAGTAGTTTGTATACTGCGTCCCTTCCGAACATAGAAAGTTGCGGAGAGACATGATTGCTTATTTCATTCAACCTTTACCCATTTTCTTCCTTTGCTAAGGAATCCATTCACACAAGCTCGTCAGGTAAGTGGCTCAATGGCCTCCCCTATCTTTCTTGCCCTCAATATGCCCCGTGAAGACTAAGTTTTTCAAGTATCCCTTCTTCATTTTCCCGATTATGAGTGTTCTTTCTGCTTTCATGTTCTTTAAGGTTTCTTTGTTGCTTATTCACTCCATCCATGGAGCTTTCAGTATTCTTCTGTAGAACTACGTTTCTGCTATCTCTATTTTTCTCATCCGTAGAGAGACTGTCCAGCATTTACTGCCATATAAGAGGATAGATAACATATAGCAGTCAAACACTTATCTTTGTTTATAATGAAATGTCGAAATCAGTTTGTTTTAAATCTTATTTGAGTAGGTAAGAATTTTCATGGTCGTTTATAATAAAGAGCCAATAAATATTTAATTGGTTCCGCGATGGGTTTGAGAGTCTTAGCATTTACTTGTTTCGGGGGCAGGGGGGAGACAAAATAAAGGTTGTATTTTATCTATATTCAATTCCCGTGTTTGGAGATTATCCTCTGCTGATTTTAACAAACGCAAAAACCTCATGAAGCCATGAAAACCTGCCAATCTCACAGAACTTTTATATAATAGATATAACAACCGTCTTTAAATAAACATACTTAAAATATTAATTGGAAGATATGGGCCGATCACTAGGCTATCATGATCATTAGATCTCAGTTCATTAAATTTGTATCAAGTCACTCAAGTGTTACTGGTAATATGTAACAGTACTACCTGCCGCGTGGTCAGATCATTGGCAACTAAACCGGTTCTCTCACTGCTGAAGTTGGTTGGTTGGTTGTTTTATGGCATATCAACCTTAGTGAGTTATTTAATGCTAACAATTTTTTTTTAAATAGATTGATAGCTATAGTTTAGTAAAAAAAAAATAGGTGTGCATGTATACATATATATTTGAACCATTTTTCAATTACTCACATTTTGAGTACAATCCAACATCTTTTAGGAAATTTACAATCTTGGATGGTTTTATTTTCGTAAAATGTTTTTTTTAAATTACTCATCTGGTAATATTTTATTTGCACTAGATCAAAATCTACACACTAACAGTATATGTTTCACTGTAAATTTTTCTTGGCATGTAGTGCATATTGGGGATTCTGTGCCCTCTAGTAAATAATGGTAGGCGATGTAGGTGTGGCCTATGGGAAGGCGGGTCAGCACGACCTGTTCTCTCCTATTTTTATACTGTGTTCCATTCTCCAATAGTGGGTTTAATGTCTTGGGGTTTGTTATTAATGAATGCAATCCAATGATGTTGCCATATTTTTTAATGATAATTTTCTTTACAATAGTCCTATAATCGGGTATGGAACCTTTGTGTTTGTTATTGCATCCTTCATGCCTTTTTTTTTTTATCCCCGAATCCGCCTTGACATTTCCCAGTATCCAAAAATGGCTTGGAATCCAACAAAAGATTATTTCTTTATTTTTAGACAAGTGGTAGATTCTATTTAGTACTTGTGGGTTTAAAGGGTCATTGACATTTTTTATTTTTAATGCAGTAAGTGCAGATAAAGAGTGTGAAAATTATGAATTTATTATGGGGCGTTGTGGTTATTATGTCAAGTGCTAATAGCAATTATTTCAACATTATATATTGAAGCTATGTTTTTTATTTCTTTTCTGATGCTTATTCCGGCCGCGCATCCTACTTATTTTTGCTCCATCTATATCTATCTATATCTATATATCTATCTCTATATATCTATATATATCTATATCTATATATATCTATATCTATATATATCTATATCTCTATCTATATCTATATATCTATCTATATCTATATATATCTATATCTATCTATATCTATATATCTATCTATATCTATATATATCTATCTATATCAATCTCTATCTATCTCTATCTATATCATATCTATCTATCAATATCTATCTATATCAATATCTATCAATATCTATCTATATCTCTATCTATATCTATCTATATCAAATATCTATCTATATCTCTATCTATATCAATATCTATCTATATCTATATCAATATCTATCTATATCTCTATCTATCTCAATATCTATCTATATCTCTATCAATATCTATCTATATCTCTATCTATATCTATCTATATCTATATCTCTATCAATATCTATCTATCTATATCAATATCTATCTATCTATCTATATCAATATCTATCTATATCAATATCATCTATCTATCTATCTATATCAATATCTATCTATCTATATCAATATCAATCTATCTATATCAATATCTATATCTATCTCTATCAATATCTATCTATCTATATCAATATCTATCTATCTATATCAATATCTATCTATCTATATCAATATCTATCTATCTATCTATCTCTATCTCTATCTATCTATATATCTATCTATATAAACATGGTCTGTGGTTATTTTTAATATTCAGTATTTCAGACTGGTATACAATAGGGTTTGTTTTGAATCTTAGATATCTTGTAAGGTTAGGTTGGTTTATGATCCAAGGGGGTGTAGATGAAATAGCCGATTTGTGAATTTGTGTTGCATCTATCGGGTTTTCTCCCATGATGCTTTTAATGCGTAAACTGAAAGGTTTGATGGATTTTCCTTTCTTTGGAAAAGTTCTATGTATTGTGGTTAGATAGTATTACTGTTTAGAAGGGCATGATGATAGCTTTATGTAGTATTGGAGAACAATCTTTTCAGCTGAGGAGGGTGACCAAACACTCGGCAGAATTAAAAGGAAGACCTGTCAAGGACAGGTTAACCTTCTTGTAGGGGTCAGCAGCTATCTAGCACAATGGGGTTTGGATTTGGTTGATCTTGTTTAGCGGCATATCAACCACTATGGGTTATGTAATGTCCAAATATGAATATTTTGTAAGCAATTTTATGCCTTCAACTAAATATATTTTGAAAGCAACTGCATGCCTTCAACTACAGATAAAATGTATTGGTGGTAATTCTAATATAAATTTTTTTGCTGGACATTTTACTATAAAAATGCATTTTTTTATTCTTTCATAGTGTTTTGTTTTCATTTGGGTGTTAACTATTTGCCCGAAGCTGGGACTATAACAGGTGCTATTTCCCTGGGTCAGGGTAGAGCTGGAAACAACAGCAATTAAAAAGTGCTTCCATGCTCTTGAAAATCTCCGATCTCCCGATCAGAGGCCTTGCTGTCGGTTGTAGGTTATCGTCATACCCAGGACTGAGGAAAATGTGGTATACTGGCCTCCATAGCTACGTTATGGCATCACTGAACGGAGGGCTTCCTAGATTGAAGTCAACGGCCCAAGGCAGAGGGTTCCCTTGATGGAATCAACGGCAACGTGTCTATGCCACTTACATAATAGAAAACCATCCACATTCCTTCCGCGTGAAGTTCCACTCAAACAGCTTCTTCACTGCCCGATGGAAGAGACTCCCTAGAGGACGTTTCCTCGATCACTACAATCTTAACCTGTTCAAGTCTAGAGTCAATCGTTATCTTCCCTTCCTATCTATACAAACTACCCCGTAAACCTCTATCTTGAGTGCCCCCGAGCCTTGTATAAGGTGAACATTACTGTAAAAAAAAATATAGGGCATCAGCTGTGATGTGATCTGGAGAGGGATGGGTTCCGCCAGGTCAACTTGCCCGATACACGCTATTAATGAAGTAATACTTATCCGGCTTTCATCCCCAGATATGTAGAGAGAACCACACCCGATCATGGGGTTGATCATATTTATTTTTAAGAGAACCTGTAGACTTATTCGACAAAGTATTGTTCATTAGAAAACCTTCGGAATTTAGACAGGGTAATTTTGGTAGAAGAGAAAATTAAGAGTGCCCTGTTGAAAGATGACTATCCCAGAATTTACGCGATTGGAACTAACAGAAGGATTTTGCTAAGAACTGTGTCATGCAAAGAGTATTGCTTATTCTACAAAAGATTATGTTGCGCCAATTGCCCAAATGGAAAGGATCAGTCTCTAATTTAATACCCTGTCTCTTGCCAGATCTCAAAGATTACTACTACCAGTGAGAATTACGTAATGATCTCACCTCCCTAAAAGTTAAAGTCAGATATTAAAGCGTAGTTCTGACGCAAGGTTGCAATATTTGGGCACGTAGAATACTAAAAGACAACTAATAATCTATAACTTACACACAAAAACAAGCGCTCTGTATCTGTGTCTATGTGCGATATGACAGTTTGTATCCTTAGAAAGACAATAGTAAATTGACAGTCGGAAATTAGTTTTTAAATAAATGTTAATTATTTCAGGGTGTCCTTGCATACAAATGCGACAGTTAAAATCCAATATAAAATTTAATAGGAACGAAATTAATTTATGTTTAACATTTTTCACGAATAAACACTTGTGAATAAATGATTAAACTGAACAAAATTCGTATAAATGATAATGTTGTTTGAAAAAACAAGAAAAAACAAAAACAAAAAATACATTTTGCTATAAAAAACAATTGCGTATAAATTTTCATGTTATGGATGATTTAGTAGGATCCCTGTTAATATGCGGTATTGTAGTACAGTGTAACCCGGATATAAGAGAGTTGTCGGGACCGGAGAAGTCTCTTATATCCGGGTTTCTCTTATATCAGGGATTGGTCTATTTTGTTTAGGTAAGTATGGGAACACTTTGGAACCAGAGAAAATCTCATATCCGGGTCTCTTATATCTGGGTTACACTGTATATGTTAGATTGAATGGCGATGAATGAGTTCTTCTTGTGGCATACGAGTAAATTATAATAAATGAATGGATAGTGAACTATATTCACTAGGTGTAGGATAGTCAGTGACAACTAACCTTACGCCACCCAACACGTTTGTCTTTGTGCCAAATGAAATGTAATATTTCAAAATAGAAAAAAAAAAATTACTATAAAAATAGTACCCAACATTTAGAACTGGATATATTTGAATTTGAAAGTTGTTTATCAAACAATGGGAAGTAAACATTTTTTATGACAAAATTTTTAGGCGATCATCACTCAAATTTAAAAAGAAAAAAAAATTGAACCTAATTCGGATGAGCTCTTTGCTATGGTACCTTCTATGGTACCCAGACTTTTTGAATTTAAGCACACTACAAGACTGGCGTCGAGATCTCATCAATTTACAGTTGAGCTGACTAGATGTAGCCGTAAATTCTATGCTAACAGTTTCTTTACTCGCACTTCTCGCTTGTCGAACTCCCTTCCAGTCAGCGATGTAAGTTTGCTTCACTATGCGTTTTTTTTGTAAATACTTTCATAATAATTGTTCGGATGAGTTCTAGATCGTCGTTAACTGGGGCAAAAGATGGCTGGTCAATTTTAACGCTTCTAAAACTAAATTTCTCTCTATTAGTCATCTGAGAGAACCTCTCTGCCTTCCATCAGTATGGCTGATGCTATCCTCTAAGAAAGTGACTCGTTGCGTCTTCTCGGGCTCACGTTCTCGGCTGACATGAAGTGGAAAGACTATATTGAATCCATTGGTAGATCAGCTGCTAAGAAAATCGGTTTATTGTGTCAGGCGAGACAATTTTTCTCTCCAGAATCTATCATACATATTTATAAGTCTACTATTCGTCCATGCTTAGAATATTGCTGCCACATATGGTCCGGTACCCCTGTTATTTACCTTGATATTCTTGATAAGATCCAAAAGAAGAATCAGCAATGTTATCGGTCCTGATCTGGCGGCTCGGCTTCAGTCAATTTCCCACCGCCTTAGAGTCGTTTTCCTGGGTCTTTTCTATAAATACTTTCATGTTCGGATGAGCTCTTTGCTATGATACCTTCTATGGTACCAAGACTTTTTGAATTTCAGCTCAGTACTAGACTGGCGTCGAGATCTCATCAATTTACAGGTGAGCTTTGCTAGGTGTAGACGTAAGTTCTATGCTAACAGTTTCTTTTTCTCGCACTTCTCGCTTGTGGAACTCTCTTCCGGCTCCATGATTTCCAGCCAACTTTAAATCATAAAAAAATTTAAATGTCAATCGCTATCTACTGTCTTCCTGATTACTCTTCCCTTTTCCCGTTCATTATTAATGTTTCTCTTCCTAATTCTTCCACACCCTGTAACCCCTTGAGTCTTAGTCGCTTTACTGCATTGCATGGGGGTGATAACGATTAAAAAAAATTATCCCGTTTCAACAAAATTTTTACCCACGTATTTATGGATATAAGTATGAAAGGGATATTTTAGGAGAAAAGTGCGTGGAAATGAAATTTAACTACCTGGGAACAGACGATGAAAAATGCAATGCAGAAATCCGAAGGCACTTTGAAATAGCGAAAGATGCCTTCACAAAACATTCCTTTAGAAACAAAGGAAAGAGGGTTCAGCTGTTATGTAATATCAATCCTCTTACTTGGATGTGAACGCTGGAGAATTTTCTCAAACATGAAGATTCGAGGCGACACAGCTGTGATTCTATACAACGATACTGAGAATACCACGGTAGCAAACATGGTATTCAACGAGTAACTTTTAAGAAAAAACAGGAATGAAAAGGACGCTTATACTTAGAGACGTGTAATTTTTAGTACACATAATGAGGATATAGGTCTTAGAGAATTTGTCATTGGAGGATGAGGAGAAGTAGGATGATGAGGTGTTGGTGGAGTAGGAGGATGATGAGGAGTAGGACGAGGATTTTAACCGAAGAAAGTCGAAAACTTACGTTTACTGCATCTGTTGCCTTCTTTTATCCAACCGGGACAGCAGTATCTCTCAAATTTGGATCCACAAACATGGCGTCTGGAAAAAAAAAGTAGACAATTTATTAAAATACTGATTGATTATAACAAAAAACAATAGCGATGATATAAAACAAACCTGAAACTGAAACACAGCTTCTTTTAGCACATTAACGAAAAAGTTTAGCCCACAGTAAAATCCGGTAATAATTATAAAAATAAAGAAAGAGAATATTAATTATAGGTTTCTAGTTATAACCACCTTATAACCATATTATTGTTCGCCTGTTTCCACTGAGTGCAAATACACACTGCCCGACCCAGGGGCTGAACTCACAACCACTATGCCACCAAATTCCCAAACCAACGCCAGGCCATTGTCACGTAGAAGCGTTGGTTTGTGAATTTGGTGACAGTGGTTGTGAGTTCAACTCTTGGGTCAGTCAGTTTTGAATTTTGAGTTGTCTGTCTTCGAGATTGGTTGTCCCTACCAATGCTAAAGTTTACCTTGTTATTTAACCCATACCTGGAGAAAGATATGGCATCATGCTTTTCCAAGAGTATTAGTCTATAGTGAATGTAACGGCCTTGGCAGGAATTTGAACTGTTCATCAATTCTATTTTACGCGGGGAAAATCGTTAAGACACCAGCATATTCTGGTAAGAGTGAAAAATACAGAACTACTTCGGTTCTTAAGTATTTACTCGCTTGCTTAGTCTGGCACAAGGTAATACGTATGGAAGATTAAACCCCGGATAGTATTAATGCTACGAAACTAGCTTGCTAGACATTACTCAGCAGCGTTGGATGTGTTTTTATTTTCTAAACTTTGCCAAATTAGGGATTATGTAGCGTCAATATTCTAGATTGAAAAAGATCTGTCTTGGAAAAATATAACAATAGCTTCTGATAGATAGAAGCTCACATTCCTCTAAAGTCAGCTTTTCATGGACGTTGTCGTTACCATTTTAGCCAACGAAATGTCAATTTAATCGAAACCCAATCTACAGACATTCCACAATTCCTTCTCTTCACTTGTTTTATTATCGAATAATATTTAAGAGTTTTATTTTAAATTAATAACTTGATTCCTATTTCCGGTTACACACTGCTTGTAAGATGGGGTAAAACTTCTTTTTTTTTCTAAATACGTTGTTTCTTTAGGACGTTTCCTTATCTGTAAATAGCCATGGCTTGGAAATATAGTAAGTGGTATCTCCACTGCCTTCTTCATGTTTTTTAATTCATAGTAGTACTGCTAGACTGGCTGTCACCAAGCCCAGACTACACTGATATTTAATCCATAGCTGAGGGAGATATGCTTTTTTCACCCAAAGTGCGAAATTAAATGCAGTAAACTACAACAAAATTTAATCTCAGCTTGCCGATTCTAATTTTTGTTACACTAACAGCACAAAAATAGCTTTTTCCTTGGCTCCGAGTTCTTAACTTTTCGACAGAACTATCGTTTGATATTCTCTGCGAAGCTTGTTCAATATCTCAAGTGTGAACATTCCCGCACTCAACTTTTTCAGCATTTGTTAGATACTTTTCATATTTCAAAATATATTATGGGAAAAAATATTAGATTTCAAAGGCCTTAAAATAATCTACATAACTTCAGACTGTAGTTTTTTATAATAAATATAATAACTTTAGTACAACAAGCTGAAATTAGCGAAAAATTTAATCTTTGTCAAATTTTAAATGGATCAAACCATTTACAATTTGACAAATATTCTTAAAAGCAAATTACAGTTATTGAGGTTTATGTGATTTGCATAACTTCAGACGGAGTGTGTATTGATTTTCTAAGCGTGGCTTAGATGTGGCACATGACCGAAAGTATAGGGCACCCAGTGAGGATCGAACTCACTATTCAGTTGTCACAAGACCAGCTTGCTAACCATTACACCACGCCAAGGCGCCCTCAGAGGATATATATATATATATATATATATTATATTTTCCAGAGACCACTTATATTCCATATAAATATATAGATACACTATTTTCTTGAAACATTCCTAATATCAGGACAACACTTAACGTTTTATCTTAACTCTTAATTTTGTAGCGAGTTCGATCCTCACTAGGCGTACATTAGTAGTAGACTTGTATCGGACAGATCTTATGAGATCTCACGAACGTCCGACAGTCTTTATTGCAACAAACCGTGTTAAGGCTTTGATGTGAAGAAAAGGTGTCGATTTTGATCTCTTATACGATCGAATATCGATTGAATGAATCCAATCATGGATTTTTTTTGTTTTTTTTTACGGCTTATCAATCTTTGCAGGTTATTTAAAACGAGAAAATATTTTTATATTGTAATTATTTTTAAAATAATAGTTTAGCGATACAAGTCTTACTAATTTATATCCATTGTTGGAGAGAGAAGTGGCTGATTCTTATCTTTTCCCCAAGCGGATTTCCGTGTAAGTGAATATAACAAACCCAACGGGATACGACTCTACAATTAAAAATTCCGAGTCAAATTCACAACCCGAATATTCAAGCTTACAGCACCTGGTATTCCCAAGTAGTCAATAACCTAACTACCGCCCAGGCTTGACGTTGATTAACTTCGGTGGAAATGGTGTTTCAACGTGATTTGGTTTCATTGAAAGAATATTCAATAATCATTATTTGTTCCTTTGTTAGCAAGTACGCCACACCATAGCATTACCTCAGATAAATAATGGACTATTCCGTTTTGAGAGCAAGGAATAACAAAGACGGTGTTTGGTTTTAGTGAGAGAAAACAAGGAAAGAGAGGAAACAAGAGAGGAAACAAGGAAAGAGAGGAAACAAGAGAGGAAACAAGGAAAGAGAGGAAACAAGAGAGGAAACAAGGAAAGAGAGGAAACAAGAGAGGAAACAAGAGAGGAAACAAGGAAAGAGAGGAAACAAGAGAGGAAACGAGAGGAAACAAGAGAGGAAACAAGAGAGGAAACAAGGAAAGAGAGGAAACGAGAGGAAACAAGAGAGGAAACAAGGAAAGAGAGAAAACGCAACAGAGATAGTAATGCTTTCATGCCTTTAATGTCTGCTTCGGTGAAATGGAAAACCTTGTCAATACATAATCTTTTCATTTGTACCCACTTCTTTCAATAATGACCTGCATCATACTTAGGGTTGTTGTTGCCATATCTGTTTTGAGTTATTAAATTAAAAGATTTAACGATGCAATAAGAGAATTTCCATAGTTAGATTAAAGCCATGACACTAACAAGAATATTATTCAGCCATTAACTTAAAAATTATGATTCATCAGTAAATTCAAATAGGAAAACTTACTTTTCACGGATACTGCTATTTTTGAGAAAATAGTTAACTTCAAGTTTTTTTTTGTTTTTTTTTACCGCTGCCACCACCACCACCAAAACTTGCAAATTTTTGTCTCAAGAGGAAAAATAAATAGGAGACAAAAAAAATGCTAATCCATATTTTTTCTTTGCGCAGATGTGAGAAAGCCTTTTCTGAAAATATTCTTTTTCACAAATAGGGAAGCCAAGAGAGTTTATTTTTAACCTTTTTCGTCAGAGAATTTGGAGAATGCAACTGTCTAAACGAAGAGGACGAATAGCTGTAAGATAGACAGAATAAGTAAAAGACTTAAACATTTTAGCGACCAAGATCAGAGAAAGAACTGAGAATATGAAAGAGATCGAGAAAGAAAGCAATAGGTGGTTGGGTGTCCCTGGTGGAATGTCGAAATTTTTCACCCGACCCATTTCCCAAAATCTAAACAAATTTAAAAAAAAAAAAAAAACTTTATACCGTGCAAGTTTAAAAACTCAGTGAATTGTCTAAAGACCTTAGGTAAAGAAGAAAAGTTAAGCACACATTAAATGTGTGGTATGTGGACTACGACAGTAATAAAAATACCCACCGACAAGAGGGATAAGTTTTCGAACCATGGTCAGATTTAAGACAGGCACTGAAATTGTTTTGTTTTCTACGGTTTATCAACCCTTTGCAGGTTATTTAAAGCCTGAAAATATTTTTAGATTGTAAGATTTTTTTTTTAGATAATGGTTTAATGACACGTCTTTCTGAAAGATTAATAAGAGACTTAAAGCAACAGAAATGTAGTTCTACAGAAGGATGATGAGGATACCATGGAACATAGCTGAGAGAGAAGAGGTAGATTTATACTTTTCTCAAAAGGTATTTGAATATAACGAAACAATCGGGAATTGGAAAACTGCTCTCCTAGTAACAACTCCGAGTTATTATCTATTAGACTACCCGTACATCCAAGCCTACAGCACCTGCTATTCCAACTCGGTCCTGACAAGTCTCGACGTTGCTTAACTTCAGTGATCATAATGGACACTGAACAGATTAGCGCAACATGATTTTCCAACTTACATTTCCTATGTTGGTCTAAATTAATGTTGGTAAATTTATCATATAAAAAGAGGTTTGGAAATTTTTCAGGACACCCTCATATATATATATATAGATATAGATAGATAACAGACTCGAATAGAAAGGAACATAGATAGATAGATAACAGACTCGAATAGAAAGGAACATAGATAGATAGATAGATAGATAACAGACTCGAATAGAAAGGAACATAGATAGATAGATAGATAACAGACTCGAATAGAAAGGAACATAGATAGATAGATAGATAACAGACTCGAATAGAAAGGAACATAGATAGATAATAACAGACTCGAATAGACTCGGACATAGATAGATGAATAGACTCGAATAGAAAGGAACATAGATAGATAGATAGATAGATAACAGACTCGAATAGAAAGGAAGATAGATATAGATAGATAACAGACTCGAATAGAAAGGAACATAGATAGATGTCCGTAGATAGATAGATAGATAGATATGTCCGTTTTCATTCGTTTTCTCACCGTAGTCGATTTGACAGGAAGGTGAATTCTTGATCATATCGGCTTGGTGAGGGAATTTCTTGAAAGATTAACAAGAGACTTCAAGCAAGAGAAATCTAGTTCTACAGAAGGATGCTGAGGATACCATAGACCGAACATGTGAGCAACGGCAAAGTTTTAGAGAAAATGGAAACAAAAGAGTGTCAAAATATTAGTAAGAGACATTTGAAATTTCTTGAGCACATAATGAAGAAAGATGGCTTGGAGAATCTGATGCACACGAGACAGATTGAAAGCACGAGGAACAGAAGAAAACATCGCATAACCTTCTTAAGGAGCTTGAGTAAATGAACGGCAGAACAGTGTTTAGGAGGAGAAATAACAATGTATTAAGAGCTGCGAAGGACAGGAAATAGTAGAGAGCCATGATCACCAACGCCCTGAAGAAGAAATCTTAGCGCGCGGCACCTTTGGAAAATGCTTGAAAACTATATTTCCGGTTAACCCAAGTCTTCTGAATAAAACTGAGTAGACGGAGCCGTTTCTTGTGCTAGCACGAAATCACAAGTCATCGTGACCGAGAGTTTGGGCATATTGACCGTGTTAAAAAAAAAAAATCGTTCACGCTAGGTAATGCGCTCTTTCGCAGAAGCTGAAACTAAGATTCACTTAGCATAGTTGCAGTATAAACCACAGGTGGGCTCTGTGGGTTGAGCGGATTTTATATGGATTTTCTAGCCCCACCCCTGGCAGTTGGGTGTGCTTGGAAAACGAGTAGCCTGTCACTAAATTGAAGTCAAATTATAGAAGGATAGACAAGTATGTGCACGTGACAGTGAGAGAGAGAGAGAGGGGGGGCGAAATATAATTACAGATCCCGCGTGCGCGCGAGGGAGAGAGCTTTTCTCCCAGTGTCAAAGGCCTGTATCTGAACCTAGGTTTCTAATCAAACTAGCCCTTCCTAACAGGAAGATTGGCGTAACACAATCTTTCCATCTCTAAATTTAGTAAATATTGAAAAAGATATCCAGTTTAGCAATTTGAGAGAGATAAAATAACACTGACATATATAATGTGTGAGGGG
Source organism: Acanthosepion pharaonis (assembly GCA_903632075.3). Classification (NCBI taxonomy): domain Eukaryota; kingdom Metazoa; phylum Mollusca; class Cephalopoda; order Sepiida; family Sepiidae; genus Acanthosepion; species Acanthosepion pharaonis. Next base: position 825,874 of record CAHIKZ030001001.1, on the reverse strand, counting down.
GGAGGGACAAGAAGAGGTAAATTATTATTTTTTTTTTTGTAAGAACATTTTTTTTTTTTTTTTTTTTTAAAAGATCGGGTATTGCACCATTCTACCACTTCTCTTACCAAAATCGTATGATTGGGTAGCCTCCTCCAGACGGGAACTGACGGATCAGGTTTGGGCAATGAGGTTGGGTGTCAAGCAACCAGTGTCTTCCTGCCTCTTGCTTTAATTGCTGAAAGTCACAAAGCAGAATGTGGCGGGTGAGGAGTTGGGTGCAGTGTTGAAAGTGCCCCCCTCCATCAGCCGCATACTCCAACCTTGTTCCCAACTTAATCACCGGTCCACTGAGGCCAAACATTTCTTTCTCTTCGCCCTCCTTCCCTTTCTAACCTCCCAACCGCTTTTGCGACTTAGAATGTCAAATTTCTTTTAAGTGTGCTGGTAGATGCTTAATAATTCGGCTCCCTCCTCTGAACCCTCATCAGATACTGACGCCACCTCTTGGAATAATTTTTCCTCAGCAAAAAGAAGCTGGTTTGTCGGTTTGTTTTCAACTAATTAACTCTTTTTTTTAAGCTAGTTTCCTTCAGGCTGTGGGCGGTCATGACTCTCCACAGATTCCTTTATCTGAATTGCCGTACCTTGACGAGAAGAAAAAATATGGTTTCCTGTTACCTTATCGATGTTTCGGAATTACCAGTTTTCCTTAGCGTCGTCTGGTTTTTGCCCAATGCAAAAAATTCCATTTTACTGCTTTTTAACCCATATTTGGAAGTAGAGGCGAAAGGACAGATTCCTGCTTTTTCAAAGCGAACTCAATAAACTGGCCTGAAATTTGAACTCTGCACTTCCTACTCCAATATCAAGTTACATGATCTGCACACCTTCCTATCTCTGACAGTTTATTAATAAATGATAAACTCAATGAACTTTTGTATCGTAATATCTTTATATTAATAGAGAGGAAAGATTTGGTATAGATATTCATACCGATAGAAGAAAGAAAAGTTGGCGAAAGAATTACCATATCGGTGTCCTCAGCTATTACTACAGTGTCGATATTTCAATTTTTTTCCTTATGTTCACCCAATACAAGGCCCACGACCACTCAAGGTAGAGATTTACTGCGTGGAGTTCTATTAGCGTAAGAAAGGGCAAGAAGGGAAGTAGTTTTTTTTTGGGGGGGGGGGCTATGTAGTAAAGATATTTGCTAATTCTAATTAAAGAGGTCAAGATTTAATTAGTGAATAAGATTTCAGAGTTCAAGTGAAAAGAATTATAGAGTTGAGGCGGACTTTAAAAGGAAGAGGAAACCCAATCTTAAGCAGGAACAAAGAGATAAACCTCTACTCCTGTTTAAAAAGACTGGGAAGGGGTGTGAACCGGACGATAGGCAAAAATACTAATTACTGAATAAAATTTCATATTTCAGGTGGAGACGTCAGAAGTACAGACTTTATAAGAAACCGGAAACCCAATCCTAAACAGGAAACAAGGGATAAACTTATACTCCTGTTCAAAAAATGAGGAAGGAATACGAACCGGATGATACGCGAAGCTATTTACTCCTAAGTTATTCTGTGAGTAAACTAAACATCTAACGTAAAATAGAGTTTACTTATGAAATAGAGGTGCCCGTCGATAAAAATGTTCTCGATTTGTTATTCACACCATAAAATCCAGAATGACTGTCGGGTTCAATTTAAGAGCACTTTGAATTTGTAGTCCTCAATATTTACACAAGGCAGTGAAACATTTTGATAATACTTTTAAACTTCCCTATTATCTTACTTATTTCATAATATGAAGGAAATGAAGGGGATATTTAAACGGAAGAAAATATACGCACATTTTCTAACTCACACGCTAGCCAATCAGTACGAATTTAAGAACTTTATAGTTTTTGGACTATAAGGTAATTATGGACGAGTGATTTGCTCCATTCTCAAACATCACGATTTGCTAATGGCATTGCCTTTTGTTAAAATATTTAACGATGGGACGAGTATTTCTCTTTGTGCTAAGACATACAAAAGATATCAGTGTTAATATGACACAAAAAGCTGTTGTAATTCAATTGATTTTCTCCTGTGCACTATACACGCGGCCACATGAAAAGATAGAGGAAAAAAAAAACTCTTTAAACTATATTAAAAACTGACGTGTCTTCCACTGGAAGAAGAAAAAAAAACTTTTCTGTTAATTCACCAAAATAAAAAAAAAATTATATTTACTAAAATTCACACCAAATTCACACCAAATTCTCCATGAGCGAGTCCCTTCCATTTCACATTATTTGCGTTGACCTTTACGATCGTCCCAAATCATGGCGACTCGGGTGCGCTATTTATTACTGTCAACCCGATAAACAAGCCAATAAAAGATTTTTTTTTTTTTTTTTTAATTGAAAAAATTCCTTGTAAGTACCTCGAATATTATTCGCACTTATGAAATGTGAAACACTCCCTGGTTTTTGATAATTTTTCATTCTGATGTTTGGAGTTGTTGCGAGGCAATCTAAACAAATTTTGATTTAAAATTTATTTTAAAAGACTGCCAAATTTTTTTTTTTTTTTTAAACAAAAAACAAAAAAAAACAAAAGAAAAACAAAAAACTGATTAATATTTATAATTACTTGTGATGACAATTACTTGGGATAAATTAACAAGAAAAAAAAAAACTTGAAAATTTTTAGCATCATTTCAACGCAAGTAAGGCAATGAAACCACTAAAATGCAAACGTTTACTGAGTGTAGGAGAATATAAGAAAAGGAAGAATTACGGGGAAGCAAACGATAAAAGAACTGAAATTAAGACAAGATAACGGTTGACGTTGCATTTAAATTTTTGAAGATCCAAACTGACAGAAAAGTAAGCTGGAAGAGAGTTCCGTAAGCGAGACGTACAGGTGAAGAAACTGTTAGCATAGAACTTACGGTTACATATAGCCATTATGACTGTAAAATGAGACTGACATCAATCTGGTACTGCGTTTAAATTCATAAATACTAGATACTAGGTACCAACGAGGAAAACTCAGAACAATTACCTCGAAAATATTTATAGAAAAGGCACGGAAAAGCTATGTTACGGCGGTAGGGAAAGCGACAGAAGTCGATATGTCAGGTCACGACTAATAATTAGGGAGTGAATTTCGTATTATGCTAATGCTGACATGTAAAGTTGTACAAATCTTTTACAGTATTTGATGGGATATAAGATCCCAAATCAACACACACATCCTGGATTTTACATATGAAATTGTGGTATATGATCGGCTAATGTTTAACAAGACACCGTTAACTACCAATACTTCTATTTCCCTTACATAATCGTCGGCTTGGTCTAGTATCCGAGAATATAATTTCTTCCCTGATCGCCTCCTTTATGATAGCGTTGATGACTAAATTCACCGCCAACGTGCAAGTCCAGGACTAGAAGCTTCTAGGTTCAACAAAACCTGTTCCAGTCATCTATTCTCTATCGCCGTTTGGTTTTGCAAGAATTGGTTGGAGGTGAAAGAAATCAGAGTAGAAGAAAGTGCTGGAGGCGTGAATTTATTTAAAGTGGATCCCAGCTTGCCAGGAAGTGACCCACACACTTTATTTCATGACCTTCCTCTGCGGAACAAATGCTGAATCCAGTTATGAAACTGCAACGGAATGCCGCTGTTATAATTTCTATTGGCGCCTTCTGTAGCATATCCATCATGCGCAGCACTCTTCATCCGCTAGTTCAACCGGTGCGATCATTTACATAGTATTGTAATATGTAAACTAGAAAGATTTGATATGCCATCAAATGTAGCAATGGTCGCTGATGTAATGTACGCGGATATTTAATATGTTGCTCATAGCTACTTCCTCAATATTAAATTAATCGCGTTCACTTTTCACTAATAGCATTGGGAAAAGCACGAATCTATTTCGTTTCCCAGCGACGGGGTAAATTCTAAATCGTGCGCTCTCAACCTTATCGCTAGTTCCATGGAATGAGTTCGGACGAATTACATTTCTTAGTTCCAAACTTCGCGGCTAAGACCAGTCATTCCACGCACTCTGTAGCAAACCACCTTCATTCATTTCGTATTCCATTGGTTCCACTCGACCAGTTACTTTGCCACAAACCGCTGCCTTGTGTAACCAACTCCCAAGAGGATGTTTTCCCGATCACTACAAACCTAAGTTCAGGCCTTAGATTAACCGTTATCTTCCCCACATAAAACGTGCCTCATACTCTAATCCTCTACCTCGAGTGGCTCCTGGACCTTGTACAGAGTGAACATTGTGAAAAAAAAAAAGTGACTAGTAAACACTTTGCAATCTTGCTCAAAACAGATAAGAAAATAAGTCTGTGGAGAGCCATGATTGCCGACGCCAAGAATGAGTGGACATTTAAAAGAAAAAAATGCAAGTTTTGATGATCATAATAATGTAATATCTAGTTCTTTGCAATAGTTAATGGGTTTTCAAGCTGTAAAATTTTGCTGTTCCGAGACATCGCTTTATTCAAACGTAAAATGACAACAGAGAGAAAATAGGTCAGATAAGGAACAAGGTTTTCTGATCTGATTCCACTCCTAAAGTGCTGTGATCGAAAGACGCAACAAAAGAAATGCTCCCCGAACGTGAACCAATGACCAAAGCGACCTCAGCCTAATGTGGATTTATTTGAGCACGTGGTTTGCAATCGACACTCTCATACGATTAGTAAGAGTGTAGTATTTTCATTCAATCATATTCTGCCATCGATGACCCTATTTTTTATGAAGCCACTCTGCTGAAAATATTGCAGCTTTGTGATAAGACTACGTTAATCGAACACAGGTAAATTCGAACACAGGTAAATTCGAACACAGGTAAATTCGAACACAGGTAAATTCGAACACAGGTAAATTCGAACTCACTACACTCGTAATCATCTGGGGGAGACTAGTAAAAGTTTTTGGAACGGCCAGTGAATTACATTAGTGATACTAATTGTATTTGAAGGAAATACTAACTCGCTGTTCTATGGTTGATATAGTTTGTTTTTTATTAGTCAGACATAGAATGAAAGATTAAGTAAAGGGAAAAAATCTGTTTGAATTAGTTTTAGTTGAACGAATTAAAAACTTATTTCATATTCTCTAAAGACTTTCAACAGTATAAGTTGCAGCGTCTTCTCTATACTGCATCGAAGTGCTGAACGCTCGTAAAAGAGGATAAGAGAAGCTTACCACGAATGCTACTTGACGTTTATCAATGAGTGCATTATCGGACTAGGTCCATATAAATGTCTGATGACGCGCTCTTTAGGTCACTCCGCGTTGCTGAGGATATCCCTGGCAAGGGAACTATTGGTTTACGGTTGAAGAACCGAACATTATCAAGGGTAACTGAGAAAGAGCTAAATTGAAATTACTTTGAAGATATCCTTTCGCGGATACTGAGAAAGTGTGTGCATTTCGTGCTGAGTTTAGGCTAGTTTGTGTGCATTCCCAGAGTTGGTTCAAGAATTAAAAATATTAGATGCGTGCAGGGAATTTCAAGTAAAAACTGCTTTTCAAATGTATATTCCTCTATTATTTATTAAAAAAAAACAAAAACAAACAAAACAAAAAAAAAACAGTTGGACCTTTTGAACATAGCAGTTAAGTGATCCATGTCGGAGTTGTAGGATAAGAGAGAGATTTTCATACGCTACTTTTCAAGAATTTCTGTTCCGGAAGTATGGCACCACATCGGAATATTTTCCCTTTGCAGTAACCATAGGTACCTTCATGAGATCGCTAGAAAAACAGAGAATAGCAGGATGAAAAAGACATCAAACTTGACGAAAACAAAATTTTAGCGTCTAAATGCTTATGTTATTATTGAGAGGAAAGATCAAAGTTTATTTTAAAAATTTAAAATTTTTCCTTCTTTTTAGAACATTCTAAATTTTGATTAAAAAAACTTGTTTCTCTTTGTATCACCGGAACTAGTAAAAAAATAACAAAATTTTAGCACGTTTTTTTTTTGTATGACACACATTCATTTGGAAAATCTTGCAAAAATAAAAATTGTCGGATTTTAATGAAACTTTCAGAAACTATTCCCAAATTATGGAAGTTATAAATATTTTCTTTTAATTGAAGTCATAGTAGAAATATTTTTTTTTCATATGCATTACCCCCTCCTAACTAATTTTAGTGATTATATTAGTTAAAAGCACAAGGCTTTGAGGAAACCAAATCATGTTTTCTTTTTTTTTTTTTCTTTTTTTAGTTGGACCACCTCTACCTGAAAATCATCTCTGAATTGTAACATACAAAACTCAAAACAAAAATATTATTTAATTTCAATTGCTTTTATTTATTTCAATGAACATGGACAATATTGTATGAAAGCAAAAAGATATTTCGATGAAAAATGAATTTTTAAAACATTTGTTATTTCTGAAATATTTTATTATTTTTACATGAAATGTTAATTCTTCTAAAATTAGGGGGAAATTTGTAAAATTTAACGAATGTTGTTATTAAGTAGATATATATTTACAGATTCCAAAGCTTTTTACAAACTAACGAACAACAGTATATAAAAAAAATATAATTTGTGTCAATAATAACAATGTAAATCAAATCTACGGAAGACCGGAAGTATCATGCGTGCAATAAAAAAAAAGTCACGTGGATTGAGTTTCTGTCTAGTATTTAACTTAAATACTGAATTTTTAATAAAATTAATTATTTATTTAATTATAATATATTTTTACATTTAAGTTGTTAAAATATTATAAAATTAGTTAAAAGCCGTATTCAGTTTCGTAAATGTCCTTTTCAGATATAGATTTATTTTTGCGAAACACGTGTGGAGAAGTTAAGTTGATTTTTCAATTTCAACTGAGAAGGGTACCTACAAGTATCAGTATCATCTTATCAAATTTATATGATCTTATTTTTATACTAATCTCAGTTATGACATTTTTCCATAAATGAAATATCAAAATTAATAATAAAATGAATGGAAATACAAATAACACAGTAAAATGTAATAAATGTACATAAAATTATAGTATTTTATGTACACTTCTGATAAAATTTCATGAGAAAGTTACCTATAAATTAATTAGATACCTTTCTTATGAAATTTAATGTCACTCTTAACAGTTTTATTTTAATTTCTTTATAATATATTTTCCATAAAGCATCGTAAACGTAAAGGTGAAAGCTAAGTACAAAAAAAAAATCAGAGCGCTGAAAGTTTTCCTTAAAAATAACGAGGTAAATAATTTGTTCACTTAAATGTAAATTATTTCACTTTTCTCCTTCCGTAGAACAAATTATCCTCACGGAATCCCTCAATATGTCATCACCTGTCAAGTGACGCGAAAGTTTATGACCTGCTTCGTTTTATTTTCAAATTACATCTTTTTGGCGCAGAAGCTAATTTAAGCTTGGTTCAAAATATTTTAAATAAACATAATTTCTGATTTTCTTAAAATAAGATTTGAAAAAATGATAATATTTAAAAGAATTTCAAAGTGAGATTTCCAGTTTTTTTATAAAATGGAAGAAAATGGTCAATTTTGCCGACTCAAAAAAAAAAAAAAAAAAAAAGATTTTTAACGAAAATTTCGGACGTGCTAGGAACGATTAAAATGTAAAAAAAAATACTCTATACTTTGATCTTTCCTCTTAATAATAAACATTTAGACGATAAAATTTTGTTTTCGCCAAGTTTGGCGTCTTTTTCATCCTGTTATGCTCTTTTTTTAGCGATCTCATTAAGGTACCAAACTGATCACATTCCTACGTTTGTATTTTCACAATAGAGTCACGCCTTTAAATGTCCTATAAAACTCTTTACCATATATTCAGGAAGAATTCTTTCTACAATTCATTCTAGTGTTACTTGGCTTAAAAAGTAAATATAATTTTGCTTTGTGGCTAACATTGTTGCAAAAGCAGTTTGTCGATGTATTATACAAATTATTATAATAAAATTTTATAAAGAGGAAGTGATTTCTGATCGAGTAATAATAATTACAATAAATTATTAGTGCTGTTATAAACAATCTTGATGTAGTAGACTCCTCTGTTGATGTAGAAAAGGTATGCACGTATGTGTGGCCGAGTGGTTAGAACGTTCGCTTTCTGACCATGAAAGCGGGTATCGAACGAAAATGGCTTCTGGTTGCTATCGATCTGGAGTTAGCGATCCCAGCGTTCGGTATCTTTGCAAAGTGCCTGGAAATCATACCACGGGTTGGCCCAAGCCTTGTGAGTGAAATGGAGTCGACGGAAATGTTCGAAAGTCGTTGATGTCACAAGTCATCGTGACCGAGGGGTTGAAGGCACTGGCGTTGTTCAAGCTGCTGCTTATTATTATGCGCGCTGTTCCAAATACTGTAACTAAGGTCCATTCAGCGTTGTTGCAGGTATAAAAACACAGGTGGGCTGTGTGGGCATGGAACCAACAAATGGTTGGCTCGCCGCTCGGGCAGACGTGGGTGCTTGGAAAATGAGAGTAACCAGCCATTGCGTAGATGTAATTGCTCAAGAAAGCGGTAACATACTAAAAAAAAGAAGAGCTCGATGTAAAACACACACGTCCCAAAAATCAGGTAACATTCTACGACTGTCATGTTGAAGCGGTATCTGTGCAGAAAAGTTAGTTTTACATATATAATACATACAAACACACACACATTATTACATATATATATATATGTAGTTTAAAAAATTAAATAATAAACTTAGAATAAAAAAGTAACTAATAAAAATAAGTGACACAAATGAAAACCGGCTAAGCTTATGATTTCGATATATCAGCGTCAAATTAAATTTTTTAATGTCCACCAAACTTTAACGTTCATATGTAAATTTTAAACGACGTTTATTGTATTTTCAACATTTTACGCTTAAATATATACGACTGATTTCATTAATAAAACCATTCTCTGAAGAAGTCCCTTCTCGGAACGAAACGCGTCAGTAGTAAGTTTCTTATTTGTTTTATCCATTTGTCAATAGAGTGTTTTAGAGGAGGCTTGCGAATGACATTGAAAACCTTTCCACACACGTGCTTAATATATAAAAGTTTAGTGCGCGTGGCAGTGAAAGAAAGATGTGTAAGATAAAGATAAAAAGAAAAGACCGACCATTAGTAAATGCTAACGAAATTCCCTCAAGTGTGTGTGTGTGTGTGTTCGACTCAAAAGTTTTTTTTTTCTATCCAGTTATGTTCCCAGTTCATGGTAGTCAAATGCATCCAAGTGTTTATCAAAAACATTCTTTTATGTCGTGAACAAACCATTATTGTGTGAATGAATTTGGAACAGTGAGAAAGAGAACGTGTGAGAAACATGTTCCACTCATGATCTTGTGCCAGTGTGTTTGGGGAAATACTTTACAACGGCACTAGAAATCGGTGTTCGAGTCCAGTTTATAAAAAAAAAAAAACTTCGAATGCCGATTTGTCAGGCAGCCAGACTACCAATATTTCGAATTTTGTTTTCTTCCACTTGGCCTTTTTTTAATAGACTACTGTGTGCTGCGTCCTTTCAAGATATAGGCGATACCGGCTCTCTACAACTTCCTATCTTGTGCGGCACTTAGCAAAGGTTCCGTTATCCATTCATACAATCTCGTCAGGTTGATGACCCGCTGTCCTCGTCTATGTCGCTTGCTCTCAATATGACACTAAGGGTTCAGTTTTCCAAGCAACCCTTCCTCATTACGTGAAATAAATCTCAAAAGCTTGTAAAATTATAAATATATGGATTAGCCTATTAGCCGTCTGCTTAAAAAAGATTTCATATTCATTCAGTGAAGAGATTATACGTGTTACCATATATATATATATATATATATATATATATATATATATATATATATATGGCACGGTGGTGTAATGGATTGCGAAATAGGAGAGCCGAGTTCGAATTACTGTAGAGTTCATTACTCTTGGGAAAGCTATGAATCCTTCTCTTCTTATCCAGCTATGGGTAAATAGCAGTAAAGACCGGCTTCTCTACATCTCGGAGAAGGAAAAACTGAATTCAGAACCTCCAACTACAGGTAAATAGTAGAGCATTCTTGGCTCTGTAGCCATCGTTGGTTACCAGACTAGGGGAAGGCCAACTTTGAATTCAAATCCGGAGTTCTATGTCCGGTTCAATTTCTGGCAGCTCATGCAACGAAGCCGGTGCCAAGTTGTATTGGTCTCTTCCAGTTGCATGGGCAACATCGGTAGCGTTGCGAGGGAAGTCGTGCTGCATGGAAAACTGGTGACCTCTCATTAAAAACAAGCAAACGAACGTGCTCAGGCCTGCGCCCTAGAGAGGGCATAACTATTCGGGTGTAGATCCATGGTCTCTCAAGACGGACGTAAACCGTGCGTGTGTGTGTGTGTACATATGTTTACAAGTACCTGTTACATTTACAGGTTATTTCCTGGTAAGTTTAATCGTTAATGTAATTTTTGTTATGAACTTTTATTTTATAAGTCGTTTTAGCAGACTTTAGGAGAGATACTTCTGTTCCTGTGATAAAACTAAACTATTTTGTCCATCTTCGAACACATTCTCTCATCCAACCGGCCATTTATTAACTACATTAAGTTACTGCAAATACTAGCCTCTTTGCAAAGTAATTTTTTTTTTACAAGAGTAAATTGACGTGCACCCATACACCACCTAAAAAATAATAAAAAATGTTGAAGACTACTTCAGGTTCATTTCCAAATCTTTCAATGATTTTGGATCGATTGGGTGATTTTTTTTTTTTTTACAGGCATGTCAAGACTGCGCCACTGGTTCACGAGATATTGAAAAAAAAAAATAGCTGTTATATTCCAGACAGACCTTGTAGACATATTCAAGTGTATTAACTAGAGGTTTAAATTTTCTAGAAATTTACTGAATATAACAAACACTTAAGGGAGGCCAGAGAGTGTGGCGACCGAAATCTGGTGATAATGTCAACAAAAACAAAGATACAGAGTCGAAGGAATCTCTGCGTAATTGTTAAAGCATCAAAAATCTGCAAAAGTCTTACACTTTTTAAATGTGAAGAAAGTTGTTCGAAAGTATATGGACTTGTCCAATAGCAAACACACAAACGCGCACAAGACACACACACACTAAAAAAAGCACAGAAAAAAAACAACGTTTCGGCCGTTGTACGCTCCGGCCTTCTTCAGGTGGTTGGAATGTAGGACTGAACCCTTTATTTCGCTCACTGGGGTAGATTGTTCTAGTTCCACGTGCCATGTTTAAAGGATGTCAGTTGTCAGTTATCTCCTGTTAATTCCCCTCTCCAAGTTCTCCACTGTCTTAACCGGGTATTGAACTCAGACTCTTTGGGTCCTGTCACTGGATCTAACTAACGCCTTTATCCACTGTGCCATATGTTCTTGAGGAAACGTTGTAATAAATATGGCGACAAAGATGAGGACAATAGTCCGAATAATATAGTGTACATAATACCTCATCTCAGAAATATAGACAAAAAAAACAAAAAAACAAAAAACACAAAAAACCCCCAAAAAAACAAAAACAAAAAAAAACACAAAATAATTATATCATTTAGTATCAAAAAGAAACAGTTGAATTTTCTAGAAACTATGAGGAAAGGTTTGAAAAATTTGACATGATATATTCAAGGCAAAAATGCAATAAACTTGTATAACTGGATGGTAGAACAGATGGGAAAGAGAGAGTAAAAGAGTTAAAAAATGCTAAGAGCCAAAAAAGGATAGGATGTTGTGGAGGGCCATGATCCAACAAATATTACATGAAAAAAGTCAGAGCGTATAACGGCTGATACGTTGTGAATATAGGAATAAAGATGAGGTCAACAGTCCGAAAAAAAATGTAAATTACAAAGTATTTGAGAATATAAAAAATCTTAACAAGTCTACGAAGTACAAAGAAACTGGTAACGATCAAAGCAATATTTAACATTACATTTATTTAGTAAGGAAAGACAGGTTGGTAAATTGAAAACTCACAGGATACATTGAGAGCAAGAAAAGGAAGGGGAAAAATGAATGGTGGAATAAATATTGGAAAAAAAATGAAATCGTTATGAAGGAAGAATTACATGAATTCAGTTGAAAGACATGATTGCCTGCCCTCTGAAGAAACATGGTACACATACAGATTTCTAATCTTGTCTATTTTAGCTCGAGTCATGAAGGTCACTCGCTATGTCCTGCCTTTTCTACTTTACCACGCTGTAGATAATCATCTTATCTTGGTGAAAATAAAAGTTCGCAAAATAAGGGTCATTTTTCAAAGCAACTGAAATAGCTAATATTTCCCCCAATATATTTGAGGATGAATGACGAGTCGGGATATATATATATATAAAGAAAAATATACGGAAAAACAAACAAAAACCCTAATATGCAATTATGCTGTTTTAATGTTAATATAATGTCAACGTCGGACGTTTCGGTCTAATAGACCATCTTCAGGACATATTCATAAAACATAATTAACATAGACCATATTCGCTGATCTTATGAAAGCAAGACCAATCCAAGCAGATAACTGAAATCTTTCATAACATCAGCGTTCCGTTTAAATATAATCACGTCGTCGTCACGTGGGCGATGTTGTGATTCTGTGAAGATTTTAAAATATTTTCATAATAAAAAATCTTAGGCGGATTTATGAAGCAGGCATAATATCTATCTCACGCACGGTGAACACTAGACCTGGCTTCTTTAATATTTCCCCTTTTCTAGCAAGATTAATGCTCGACAAACGTAGATATAAGTTTTAGATCAAAATAAAATTCTTTTCATTTTTCATTCAAAATACTCAAATTTTAGGAATACGTTTTCACAAAATCGCCCACGTGACGACGACGTGATCATATTTAAACGGAACGCTGATCTTATAAAAGATTTCAGTTATCTGTTTGGATTGGTCTTGCTCTTATGTCCATCGTCTTTTTCAAGTTGAATTGAATATGGTCTATGTTAATTATGTTTTATGAATATGTCCTGAAGATGGTCTATTAGACCGAAACGTCCGACGTTGACATTATATTAACATTAAAACAGCATAATTGCATATTAGGATTTTTGTTTGTTTTCCCGTATATTTTTCTTCATACTGTCGGATCTATATCCATATATTTGCTTATATATATATATATATATATATATATATATATATATATAAACTATAATTTTTCCCCAAATACTTCCTTCCTGTCTTGGTTTTCTTGACTCATTTCTCCTCCGACGATGACTTAAAGGTGTCCTTTTGTCCCCCCCCCCATCCTCTTTACAACTGATCTACTCTTTCTCAAATCTCATTTCTTTCCTTTCTTCGTCGTTCCTTTTTACCTTTTCCAATAACATTTTTCATCTTCATCCTGTCTTCCACCTTCCCACTATCTCTACTTTTTTCTTTCCTTCAAAGGATTTCTCAGTTCGCTATTAACATCAGAAGAATCTTTCGAATTTCTCGTATATGTCAACCAGACACATTTATAATCATTACTTAATCAAAGACTGGATGATACCTTTTTAGTCTTTCTTCTCATCCACCGCCATTCCCCCTCTCATTTTGTGACCATCTGCAAAACAACTACCTTAAAACTCCTGTCCAAAATGAGAAATCGCACCAACCCTTTTACTTTCAAAATTTGACAAGAATCAATTAATTGGACATATAACGAACCAAATTCTCTCCAGTTATGCTTTCATCATTTAACTTTTCTCTCATATGAGTAATTGCCATTTCTGTTTATTCCTGTATCCATTGATGAAGGGCACAGGCGTGTCCGAAAATTCCGAACTTTCTCTTCGTGTTTTATTTGTCATATGGTTCATAATATTTAATAAGTATTTATCGTAATGATCATATTGTTACCCTTTTGTTTGTCTTTGTTTTATTAACAACCCATCATAAACACACACACACACACACAGTATAAAGGGTATAAAAACAAAAGAGCAGGAAAAAAGAATATAACGGGGTTTGGAAAGGAAAGTAAGAAAGTATAAAACGGTTTGGGAGTGGGGCGAAGAAAAGGCATGGAACGGGTTGGGGGGAAGGAATAAGGCATAGAACGGTTTGAGGGGCAAAAGAATAAGGCATAGAACGGTTGGGGGCAAAAAGAATAAGGCATAGAACGGTATGTGTGGGGGGGCAAAAGAATAAGACAGAGCGGTTTGTGGGGGCAAAAGAATAAGGCATAGAGCGGTTTGTGGGGAGGGGGCAAAGGATAAGGCATAGAGCAGTTTGGGGCAAAAGAATAAGGCGTAGAGCGGTTTGTGGGTGGTAAATGAATAAGCATATAGCGGTTTTGGAGGGCAAAGGAATAAGGCATAGAACGGTTTGGGGGTGGGGGCGAAGGAAAAGGCATAAAACGGTTTGGAGTGGGAGGGGGGCAAGGAAAAGGCATAAAACGGTTTGGGGTGGGGGCCAAGGAAAAAAAGCATAAACGGTTTGGGGTGGGGGGCCAAGGAAAAGGCATAAAACGGTTTGAGGTGGGGGCCAAGGAAAAGGCATAAAACGGTTTGGAGTGGGAGGGGGGGCAAGGAAAAGGCATAAAACGGTTTGGGGTGGGGGCCAAGGAAAAAGGCATAAAACGGTTTGGGGTGAGGGGCCAAGGAAAAAGGCATAAAACGGTTTGGGGTGAGGGGCCAAGGAAAAAGGCATAAAACGGTTTGGGGTGAGGGGCCAGGAAAAAGGAAAAAGGCATAAAACATAAACGGTTTGGGGTGGGGGGCCAAGGAAAAGGCATAAAACGGTTTGGGGTGGGGGGGGAGGGAAAAAGGCATAAAACGGTTTGGTGGGGGCGAGGGAAAAGGCATAAAACAGTTTGGTGGGGTGAAGGAAAATAAATCTACAAGATTGGTGGTGAGGGGTAAGAGAAAATAAAAAGTGCAAAACGGGATGGACAAGGAAAATAGAAAAAGCATAAAAAGGGGGAACAAGTAAAAAAAAAAATGTTGGGTTGGGTTAGTCAAAGAAAAATGCCAAAGAATGAAAAAGTTTAAGGGGCAGAAAGAAACAAAAAGGAAGGTGTTAGACGAAAGATTAAAGCGATGGGAAAGAAAAAAAACAAACAAATGCAAAGATAGAAAGGATTTTCTGTCGAAAGATAACGAAAAATGTGGGAAGCATGAAAAGAAAGACGTATATAAAAAGAGAGGAAAAGAAAATGAGTGGAGAAAGACTTTGGGAACGAGATCATGTAGAAATGATACTTAAAGTAGGAGAAATGAAAGACAAAAAAAATAGTGACAGAGAAAAGAGAATAAAGAGTAGAAAAAACGTATGAGAGATAAGAAAAAACTGGCATCGAAAGAAACATTCGCAACGCAAACCAAAAATTAGGTGGAGGTGGAGGTTAGAAACGAGAGAAAAATATCAAAAAGGGAAAGATTGATAAAGATTATCAAGCATGGAAGCTTTCTGGTTCTCTCAAATTTTTCGTTTTTAATTCAACACCCCTTTGAGGGTCTTTTGAAAGTTATAGAAGACCCTTTCCCCTGAGAATTCTATAAAGCTGAATAAACACTTAATTTAAGAGTCTCCTGAGATTTGTTTATTTTATTTTAAAGTAAGAAAGAATGCATTCATGGTTTCTTGAATTTATGAAGGAAAATATGTGGTTGTCAAAAAAAAAAAAAATCTTCGACTATTTGAGTGGGTTACAAACGGATTAGGGTGTTTAAAAAAATAAGGAAAATGATTTAAAATATTTTCATTCAGAAATAGATCTAATTTTAACGTGACTCGAGGATAAATAATCATTTAAAAATGACCATCAGTTGATCTTTTCTGAGCAGACATTTGTTCTGAAGTAGAAAAGTGAATACAGATTTCAGTTTTGTGAGCGAGGTAGTTGCATTTTTCAACCTGTGCCAGTGGTAGGGGTTCGAATCGAGTATAAAGCTTATATCCCAACACTGATGTTAAAATGGCAGGTAAATAACGTTACACTACTTTAAAAATGGTGCTACACTATCATCTGTCATTTATCTAAATTTGCCTTTGTACCAAACCGAAATCACTAAATAAAAAAATGTGAATATGTAACGTATTTGGATGCAATTAATCACAAGCATTTTGCACATATTTCTGTGAGATACCATAATTATAAAAATGTTCGTCGTAACAGAGGTTTAGTAGCTGTTTGATAATGCTCGTTGGAAAGGTCAGATCGTTATAAGAGAATGGTTTGACCAAGTGATCAGTTCTAAAGTCGAAGAAGGGCGAGCTAGTGCGGGTGGAGTGCGAAATGGCAGATTGTACTTTAAGTTGTCAATGGGTTACTAAATTTAACTTTTTTATTAGTAGCCCAAATAGTCGCAAGTAGTGGAAACTAAGAGTATATATACATAAAATTAGAGAGTTAAAATTTCTAGGACACGTGAGAACAGGTGGCTTGGTAAAAATAAAACTCGCAGGACGTATCGAAAGGAGGATGGGCAGAGGGATGCGGCTAATTTATCTAAGAGAGCAGAAAGTTTCGAGCTACAAGGAGCAGGAAATTGTGGAGAGTCATAATCGACCACGCCCGGGAACGACACGGCGCATAAAAGAAGCGAAAGTCAAAATTTAGTAATGCTTCATTCATTCATTTTCTTTGGATTATCAACCATTCATTCATTTTCTTTGGATTATCAACCATTCATTCATTTTCTTTGGATTATCAACCATTCATTCATTTTCTTTGGATTATCAACCATTCATTCATTTTCTTTGGATTATCAACCATTCATTCATTTTCTTTGGATTATCAACCATTCATTCATTTTCTTTGGATTATCAACCATTCATTCATTTTCTTTGGATTATCAACCATTCATTCATTTTCTTTGGATTTTGGATTATCAACCATTTGCAGGTTACTTAAAACCAGAAAATATTTTTAGATTTTAAGAAGTTTTTGAGAATGATTTTAGTTATTCAAGTCTTACTATTTAACCCATATCTGGGGTGAGTAGAAGTGGAGTCCTATCTTTCCCAAGGGTATTTGCACATAAGTGAATATAACGAACGCAAGTGGAATTGGAACTCTGCTCTCCAATTCCGAGTCATTATCCATTACACCACCCCCACATACAAGCTTACAACACCTGACATCCTCAAGCGGTTACCCATCCAGGTACTGATCAGGCTTGATGTTTCTTAACATTGGTGATCGTACAGGGACTGATGTTTCAACGGGATATGACGGTAATCCATAATAATACTGCGTGAGCTCAAACTGGCAACACTGGATCACTCGATTGATTTAACTTTGTTTGTGGTTATTTCATGCCAAAACATTTTGGATTTTAAAAATTTTTGTTCAAGTAAATATTGCATCTATTCTCTCGAAAATGACAATGAATTTTCTCTGTAAATTCATTACAATTTAACCCATAGTTTCAAATGGATTCCCTAAGGGTATTTATGCACAAGGTGAATCTAACGACGCTGAATGGAATTTGCTCTCGATTTATTCCGAACAGTTATCCATTACACCACCGGCACGTCCACTTGAAAAGAGACTCAGAAACGGACTCAATCAACGAAATGAGAGCGACACTTCTCTACTGGTCAGGGCATGTGGTATACACAGGCACTATTTTAATAACGACGTTCACCTAAATAGTAATAGAAATATTTCAGAAATAAGAGTAGATGCAATAAAAACAGATTGGAAAAAAGTTATTTAATATTTAAGAGATCAAAGTGTGAATTGAAGGTATATATGTATTTCAGAGATCCTTTATAACAGTGTCTCCTGATATAGACTCTCCTAGTTCGGATCAAATCACAAAGACTAACAGACATCTGATTTTCATTAAAAGAAGTTTGTAAAGCAAGAATCAATTTTTTTTTTAAAAGAGCTGATATTTAATATATATATATATATATATATATATATATATATATATATATATATATATTTATATTTGAGGATTAAAACTAAAAGATGAGCGCCAAGCTTAGAGTGGTTGTATCCGATTGTTCACAGGCTAGCGTATTGCGTTCAAGTTTTACAAATACCACAGTATGTTGGCCTTGTGCCAGGTTAAATAAACTAGTGAATATCCAAGACATGTGATTAAGTAAGTAGTTTCTTATTGGTTAAAAAAAAATGGTGCGCCGAGTTCGAATTCCGTTTGAGTTCGTTACATTCACTTTTGTACAAATTCTTTTGCAAAAGGGGTATGAATACTTCTTTTCAAGGCAGACGTGACTGGCAAGCAGTTTCAGAAAAGGCCGACTTTGAATTAAAATTCCTATTTTTCCCTGGTATGGTACATATTTCGGTAAATTTTTACTATTACAGAGTCTCCCCTGTTGTCCTAATGCGCATGATCAATTCCACCCTTACTTTATGGCCATGGGCCAGATAATAACTCAAAGATCATAAAATAATAGTCGTGGATGAGACGGCTATAACAGTAAAATAATTCTCATACTTGAACTGTAACTAATAGTTGCAGTAAAAACCACACTTTGGCTTTGTGGGTGTTGAGGAAACACAAAATGGCCGAAGGAGAAGTGCATGCTGTGAAATGAGCAGTCATGATTTGCAGTCGAAACCGCTCCGAGGAGGAGTATAATTTTTTTTTCCTTTTCATTATGAAATGCGATAAGAAACTTATACAATAAAACTGATAATACATGAGTCAACACTGCGTACCAATCATCTAAAATGTCATTCGCTAAAGTAGTAATCATTAGCGTTAGTGATTTCAATTCCTACTACTTGCTTTGTAAGTGCAATCGTAAGCTAAACATATTCTACAATGTTAAGAAACCGGCTGTATCAAAAAGAAAAAAAAAATGTTTGTTCTTACTCTTAAGCAGGGTCTTAGTTGGAGACAGGGGAATAATTTAGCAACATAGTACAAAAGCGAACACGCGTGCATATACACGTGAACAGTGCTTGAAAAAGCATTTTAACATTTCCTAAAAGCATATCGTTTAGAATTAAATGCTATTCTAAATATTTGTTTTTATGCAAAAAAATATCAAAAATTAAGGAATGCGAGTATTAAAGTAAATTTGCACATGCGCACACGTGTCCACTTTTAATAGTACCCGGATTTTATCCAATATGCAATAAAAGGAAGAACATTTAAATGATCAAAAAGAAAGAAAGAACATCAGGGGAAGTCTTAAGTTCGAAGAGGTCTGAAAAATTCTTAAAATTAAATGTCCTCTCCTGTCTATTAGACACTGTATATTAATGCAATAAAGTCAGATTCAAGCAGACAAGTAAAAAAAATTATACATTGTGCCTATATTGAAGTTAAGATATTCATTTGAATTTGGCTCAAAGAGAAAAGAATACGGCGAATTGGTAAAAGAATTTTTTAATATCTGTTGGAATAGTGAATAAAAAATGGTGAATACTTTTGTAATAAACCTGTTTTCTATGGAATGGAAAAATAGTACACAAATCTAACATTTCTAGAAGAAAACAGGCAACACTTTGTGGTTCTACATTCACTGAAATTTCAAACCAATTATTTCCTCTTCGCTGTGTGGATTTACATGTGGTTATATATGAAAAATTGCGTGCCTCTTTCTTGAGTACTAAAATTAAAGGATTCAATCTAAATACTAATAGATTTATACGATTTAAAAAAAAAAAAGTAACTTAGTATTTTGATTGGTACTCGGGTTTCTTTATTTTTGCGTAAGAATTAGTATTGAAGGTGCTCATATATCTTTTATTCTTGGGTCTTATAGAAAGAAAAGATATTCTAATCTGGTAGAAATGGTAAAATTCTTGAATACCATATAAGATAACACATTTGTTTCATTTTACGTTTTTAGTTATAATTATTCGAATACTTTTAAATAAGTTTGATTTTACAGACATAAAATTCTGTATTCACTATAGATTAAGTTTTTATCTATACATCTTATTAATGTCCTTTTTTAAATCAATTTATTTTGTTGCTTAAGCCACACTGACGTTAGCAGTGGAGTTGCTTAAGGCTTAGTCAAAATTGAGTAGAGTTGCTTTTATAAACGAAATCACGAACTAAACTCGGCATATGAAGTTGAAGAGAAATGGCGGTAAGAATATTGTGTATAAGTTTGATAAAAATAATTAACATACCCAATAGTGTTTAGAACATATGAGCTTCTTTGGATACATTTTAATAAGACATCATTTCGGTTGATCCATTCTTCAGCCTTCGGCCAGATGTATTCCATGAGGAAACCAAAAAGTAATTTCTATCTTCCGGGAACAGTTATTTATTGTATATAAGAATACAATTATGACACAAGGCTATCTTCCGTGAACAACAAAAAAAAAAAAAAAAAAATTGCCGTCGGGCAAAAAGAGGTATTAATATAACCAATGGACGAGTCCATTTCAGCTGGTTGGTACATAAAATATTCAGACCGTCTAATAGATCTGCGAAAAGATGTTAACAACTGGAACTATGCTAAACAGGTTCAAATGTTCGAATAATACTTGTAATTCTGTTGCGCCATTTTAATTTTTGTAGAGAGAGAGAGAGAGAGAGAGAGAGATTTTCTGCTTTTGATGAATAACAAAACCCAGTGTTCCAAGCCAGGCGAATGCGAGGAGGGCTAAGGGAGGAGCGCATTAAGTGGTCCCTATAGAATGCGGAATGCGATGGACGTAGAAAATAGGCAACGAAGAAGTCTCAAGGAAAATGGTAGCAAAAAGAACCCTTATACTCAGAATCAGAAAGAGTCAGCTGAAATTTCTTAGGTACATAATGAAGAAGGACAAGTGAGCAACGTGGTTTAATGCTTGTCTCGCTAGATCAATTACGACTGAATAGTGAGTTCGATCCACCCGGGTTGCTCCAAATTTTCGGCCTTGTGCCACATCTAAGTTACGCTCAGAAAATTACCATAACGAAAAAGGAGGGGTATTTCGATGTAGTGTAATGGTTCATAGGCTTTTCTCGCTAGATCAATTACTGAATACTGAGTTCGATCCTTAATGGCTACCCCATACTATCGCCCTTCTAACACATTTAAGCTACGCTTAGAAAATGAGCACTTTGACGTGGCTTGTTTCGTTAGATTAATTACGACTGTGGAGTGACTTCAATCCTCATTGGGTACCCTATATTTCGGCCTTGTACCACAACTAAGCTACACTTAGTAAATCAATGTATTCATCACTTCGACGTGGTGTAATGGTTAGCAAGCTTGTCACGCTAAATCAATTACAACGGGTTAGTGAGTTCGATTCTCACTGGGCACCTTGTGCTTAGAAAATCATAATAATGGGGAAAGAAAGCTTAGAGAACTTAAGGGCAAGAATGATGGAGGAAGATAGCTTGTGTGAATGTTTAGCAAAACGGGGGCTGGGAGGTTTGGTAAAAACACTAACGCTGCTGAAGACTACAAGGGATAGCTTGTTGTGGAGAGCCATGTTCACCCACGTTCGGAAGAGGCACACATATAGAAGAAATCCCATATCCGTGTGTTTCCGTTGAAATTCAAGGTAGATTGAGAGTGTAGCGTTAGACATAGTGAAAACAAAGCGAGCAATATGACTAAACAAGAACCTGTCGAGACACGGAAAACGGAACGAGAAATCTCTACCCCTGTAAGTGAAATAAAGTTTTCAGTTCGAAATTTCTTTAGATTAATCGGATCAATAAGCACTTGAAGGAGACCGGAGATCACAACGGCCGAAATGTTATTGTCATATAGGAAGAAAATGAGTAACTACTGACACCAAGGTTCGAACGTGACACTCTGGACTTATGAATATAGTGATTATCCAAACATAGCTTAGATGTGGCACAAGGCCGATAGTATGAGGCACCCAGTGAGGATCGAACTCACTATTCACTGGTAATTGTTCTAGCAAGACAAGCTTGCTAACCATTACACCGCCTCGGGGTGCACACTGGATTTATGAATATATGTTTTCCACCAGATGTATAAATAGCGGTGTCAGGCTACTGACTGAGTGATTATTGAGTTATTATTGAGTGTAACTATCCAGTCGAATTAGTGTGAATTATTGTGCGTCGATGATTTGTTTTTTGATTTACCGGACGTTAAGCCGAGCCGCGCTACTAACAAAGTATTCACTGACAAGGTTAATTATCTTTAGTTGACTTTTCCTTTTTTTTTTGTTTTTGTTTCTAGTTGTAATTAAATACTGTTTTATTTTAAAATTGAAGTCTTGAAATATATTTAATTATTACCGGTCACCGTACGTCACATAAGTTATGATAATAACAACGAAGATGAGGACAATAGTAAAAGTGTAAATAATGACGGTTATTCTACCCGAAATTCAGAGAGAAAATGAGGACGCTAGTTCGACTCCATATTTCAAAAATTCAGATAGAAACAAACAACTGTCCACTTGTTTTTAGTATCTTTTTCGTTCTCTTGCATCAATTTTAAAAACTAGTGAAAGCTTTAAATATATATTAGCAAAAAAATAAAGAAAAAAAAGGAAAAGAAAAACGAAACAAAAAAAAAATAGACGAAACAAAAAAAAATCAGAGATTCATAGCGATATCAATGTTCACCATGAAAATTAATTAGTATGGTAGTCACAGAAAATTCAAACGACCTCTTGTTTTTGTGCTGACTAAAAAGAGGTGTCACATCACCATTTGTCATACAATTGGCACTGTATCTGTATATGACAAAATAAGACGAAGAGAAACGTCACCCTGTTAAGTTCGCAAGCGATGGATCACTTTAACATCCACACACTAAAGTTGGTTTAGGTTGTGGTGGATATTTTATTGCCCAAACTAAGAGGAATAACACATGGCTGACAACAGGTTGCCAGCCGTGATTTCTTGTTTGAGGACGACAAGCTGTTAGTAATTCGCTGGTTATAACAAAACATTTAAATTTCTTTTAAGTAATGTTTAAATTACGAAGCCAAGTGTTACGAATTAGATGAAACACTGGATTTTTTTTTAACCTTAGCAAGGCAATAAAGCCACTAGAACGCAAGAGGGTTATTGAATGCTATAGAATATGAGAAAACTACTATTAAGAAGAGAGAATAATAAAAGAACAATAATTAAGAAGACAGAAGATAACGATTGACATTGCATTTAAATTTTTGAAGATCAAAGTTGGCTGGGAAGCAAGAAGTCGGACGAGGGTTCAACAAGCCACATTACAACAACCGGACATCCATGAGCAATCAGTAAAGGTTGATGTTCAAAAATGTCCACTCTTTAACTTAAAGTGATTCCAGCTGGCAACTAGGGATTTCTGTTAGGGACAAGGAAGGAAATATTATGTTGCGCCAAAGTGAAGGGGTCGACTATCTTGAGAATTAGCATTTGAAATTCTATTTTTTTTTTTTAACCTTCGTTCCGATATTGACTTAATCTCCGGTCGGATATGAACTATCAGGAAGAACAAGAGAGCTCTTGATTAATGAGTGTATTATCAGTTTTATTCTATAATTTTCTTATCGCATTTCGTAATGAAAAGAAAAAATATATTTATACTCCTCATCGATTTTGAGTTGAAGGCACACTGCAAATCATGACTGCTCGTTTCCCAGCATGCACTTCTTCCCCGGCCATTTTATGTTTCCTCAACGCCCACAAAGCCAAAGTGTATACAACTATTAGTTACAGTTCAAGTATGAGTATTATTTTACTGTTATAGCCGTCTCCTCCACGACTATTATTTTATGATCTTTGAGTTATTATCTGGCCCATGGCCATAAAGTAAGGGTGGAATTGATCATGCGCATTAGGACAATAAGGGAGATTGTATAATAGTAAAAATTTACCGAAATATGTATCGTACCAGAGCCAAATATGATTTTTAATTCAAAGTCGGTCTATTCCGAAACTGCTTGCCAGTCACGGCGAGTGTCACGTCTGCCCTGAAAATAACTATTCATACCCCTTTTCCAAAAGAATTTGTACAAAAGTGAACGTAACGGACTCAACCGGAATTCGAACTGGGCGCACCATTTTTTTTTTCGAACCACTAAGAAACTACTTAGACCACGGGATAGGTCTTGGATACTCATTTAACCTTCGGTCGGATATGAACTATCAGTAAAAAAAAAAGAAAGGGCTTGAATAATGATCTGGTCAAAACCTGCTTTGGAAAAGAACCGAGATTAAGAGATACCGATACTTCTGATGATCAAAATCACTAAAAATGTCCTTCCAGATAAGCACTGCAGTCTCTCTCCAGTGGCCGCTCCCATTGGTTATTGTAAATCATAAATTGCATCAACAATGCGTATTTGTATGAATTGGGTGTTAACTTCTTTTTTTGGCTTTACTGAAAAAAGATCCCTATCCCAGTTGAAATGAAACTAATCCATTTAATTCATGAGAATTGGGTGGTTAATGAGCAAGAAGTTATGGACAAAATATTTATTTTTTGCTGTGTTCCTTCAAGATAAGCAACAAATGTGTGCTTCACAGACAGAGAGAGTTGAGACAATAGAAATTTGGTTCTACAGAAGGATACTGAGAATACTGTGGACTGAACATGTATACATTAAAGAAGTCTTTTTTAGTAGAATATAAAAAAGGACGCTTATACTTAGAATAAGAAAAAGAAACAGTTGAAATTCGGAGGACACGTAATATGGAAAGAAGGTTTGTAGAATTTGGCACTCACAGGTCATAATAAAGGTAAGAGTGACACAGCAAATAGTCTACCTAATAACGCTTGTGTAAACGGATGGCAGAACATGGACTGGGTTATCAAAAGACAATATTACTGAAAGTTACAACGGGTAGGAACTTGTAGAGAGACATGATCTCTCATGTCATAAGGGACACTGCACGTTGAAGAAGTAGAACTGGAATAATCTGGAACATTTACTAGGAGCAAACCGCCAGTATAGGGATAGAAAATAAATTGTCATCATCAGAGCTGTTTCGACTTGAAGACACAGCTCAAGTCAGTGCGATTTATTTTCAGCACGGCTGTTCAGCCCCACTTGGATTTTTTCGAAAACCACAGAACCAACCTGCGGTTTATAAAGCAACTATATTAGTTACAGTTCAAATACGTACCAAACTAAAGTCATATACGGATGTTCAATTCACAGTCTTCTTTTACCTATACTGGTTTCCATCCACAGATAGAGAGTCCATTCTACCTAGCTATTTAACCCATAGTTGGGGTGGAGAAAGCGATGAATTGATAACTTTCCCGAGGGTATTTTTGCGAAAGTGAATGCAATGATCTGGACCGGAATTCGAACTCGCCGATGTCTCCTTTGGAATCTCTGTTATACGACCTGCACAAATTAAGTAAGTAGACAATAGAAATAGATGTAAGACAAGAATACGTCTTCTCACAGTATTTATTTAAGCTTTACAGCGAGGTGATCCTAAAAGAAAAGTAGGTCATGGGTCAATCGTTATCTACCCTTCTTATCATCATAATGTTCACTTCCTATCACCTCCCGTTTTATTCATATCACACACTTCATTCCCTATCATCATTTTAAAAGTAACCTTCGGTGTATCCCTTGAGCTTTGTATTGGGTGAACCTTATTATTATAAAATAGTCCTACCAGGATTTATTATCGATAGGCACAATGTTAACAACAGTAGTTACTCAAATGACATAGCGTTGATGGCAGACATAGAAATAAAACTGCAGGAAACTTCTAGAAAAGGTATTAAAGGAAAATGGAGAAGAGAATGGGATAAAAACAATTAATTCTGCAAAATTTTACTGACCTAGTTAGGTTAGATTGGTTTATTTTATGATAGATCAAATTTTGTTTGTGATACTCAGCGAAACATTGTTCTTTCAGTCATTTAGCCGCCGTCACGTAGCTTTTCTGTATCTCTTTTATAAATATTTTTAGTAATCTTTCTGAGGAGATTTCCTCGTTAGTACCGCGACCTTAGGAATTTAAGCGCAGTATTAGATTCACAGCTAGGTCTCCCTGTAGTTTCACCGCTGACATTGTTCGTTGTAACCATATGTTCTATACTAGTAGTTTTAGTAGTTTCTTCTCGTTTGTAGAACGACATCTTCCGACATCTTGTTTTTCTATTAAATCTTCTACCGGGCGTAACAGCAAAATTGTCCAAATTGTATAACGGCATGGAATAATTGTCCATCCCACAAAATGTTTAATATCTAAAAAAAATAAATAAATAAACTGAGTTTCATTTTTTTCAGCTTTTTAGATAAGACGTATAATAATCTTGACACCATTTTTCGTAAGAATCTCTGAAAAATCCTTTGAGTTATTCAGCTAGAAAGAGAACAGTCAGTTTTGGGTCAGCCCCACTTTTTTCCCAAATGAGCAATGGTGAGAAGAAAAAAAACATTCAAGCCATCAGTAATGGTACCAACTTTCATACTCTGGCTACCATCTTCAAAGTCCATTCAAGAACCACCAAGAGAACGGCAGATAAGTTTAAAAAAGAGGGAACATTAGAAAGGAAAACTGGATCAAGAGGTCACACCTTGAAGAGGGATCATCATTTCAACTTAGAGCTAAAGAGATCAATTAGAAAAGATGCAACTCAATTCATAAGACGTTTGGTACGTGAGAGAGTAGTTTCAGCTATGACAGTCTAAAGGGCAGTGAAAAACGACTTGAAAATGAAATCGTACGTGAAACCTGTGAGACACGTTGTTACTCCACGTCAGAAAGTTAGAAGGTTAGAGAAGGCGAAGATCATCTTGAATAAGTTGGAAAATGATACTGAAATATATATATATATATATATATATATATATATATATATATATATATATATATATATATGTGTGTGTGTGTGTGTGTGTGTGTGTGTGTGTGAACTTTATTTCAATCCAATCCTTCATGAGCTTCTGATCCTTAGCTATGATTAATAAATGATAAACATAAACATGTCATTTTCGTCTATGATCGATTTCATCACTATTCTTCTGTTAAGCTTAGAGAGTAATTATAACTTATTGCTCAAAGTAGAGTCCAGTAGTGTTATAAAAACCTCGGAGAATTCCAGTATGATATCTTTAATCATTTCTAAGATGCACCGTTCAAAGTTTAATCTAACAAAAGGACAATTTTGAATTTACACGATTTAGAAAATTTTGCTGTTACACCCGCGGTATGTAGCGTGTACCTCTTCACAATTTTGTGTTTTTTTGTAATTCTTAATAAAGTTCGTCATCTTTCTATCTCTTCTAATCCCTGTTCTGACGATCTTCAAAAATTATCAATTTATATTACAAATATTGCAACAAAGTCCAGATACAAAAAACGTTAATGTGAAATTTTGTTTAGATCAGTGGTTCAAACGATAAGGATTGTGACATCACGAGTCACTTATCTCCTTAGGACCGTAACAGCATTATATCTACCCCAGCTATAGTAGCAGGGGTTTATCTTGGAAAGATAGTCTGATGAAGCCCTTTCCTGTCAGAGCTTATTTTGAAACCAGAGTTTTTCTTCTCCTAGACAGATCGCAAGAGAAACAAATCTGCCTTGTTATTTAGCTGGAGGAAGATAGATTCATGACTTTTCCAATGGAATTGGCATGAAGTAAACAAAACAAAAAAACCGCGAGCAGGAAATGAACTCGGGATCCCTGAATTCATTTTCTAGGTCGATAATATTACTTAGTCGGAATTGTCAACCGGACTAGACTCTCTAATAATTACCCAGCTTACGAGGTATTTAGTAATGTCTTCAAAACTGAATCATTAAAAATACTTTAAATCCTCTCAACGACTGTCCTAAATATGATCAAACTCTTCGCATAAGAATAACAAGTCAAATGATAAGTTTGTCTTGTTATTCGTATGCAAAGAGATACAAGATTATACAAGAGGATGATGGAAAGAGGTTCTTCAAAAAATTGGATCATTCGGTCAGATTTTGAAAGGTGAACCGGGGCGAAAACATTTCAGCATCCCCGTACAAAGGGAGATGCGGCACGGTTATTTCTTCATTTAATCCAGCGACGCCAGCTTTAAAAAAGAGGCCTGGGATCACATTTAAGAAAACAAAGTCTATTCAGTGCTGCATATATGACAGAGCAAGTCCAGTGCAAGGATCTTGTGCATCCCGGAATCCATGGTACGCCCCCACTTTACTACATCTCATTTTTCTTAAGGTAGTATTCATATGAAATCCAAATTTTATTGTAATCTAATTATGTACAATAATGGATCATATGCAATATAGGTGAAGAATTCAAGTAAAAAAAATTGTATCTAAATGCAAATTAGCGACATATCATAATAGATCATTCCATTTTAAATAAATAGATCATTCCATCTTAAATAAATAGATCATTCCATCTTAAATAAATAGATCATTCCATCTTAAATAATCAGAAATGTTTTGCGGCAATTTTAACATCAACTTAAGATTTCTCTTGTTAATAAGTGAACAATTTATCACATTCAACATTATGGAGAAAAAATAGTGAATTTTATATAGTGTATTTTCGACACTTAACATGAGCAAAACAAATTCACAGATATGGACGAAATAAAGACCCCAGAATGACATTAAAATCCGCGAAAATTTTTCAATCCTTTAATAGTCAGTTGAGCTTTAGATTTTAACGCATAAAAATGTAGGTAGGAAAAAAGCAAATATTGATAAGATAACTAGGGTCACAAAGCACAGCCTTGTTCTCGCCTCGGTTGGGGGTTACGCGGGGAGTACGCGCCGATCCTGACGTATCATGATATGGAGTAAGTTCGTCTTTCAAGCTGATTCTTTAGTATACGGATTTCAATTTTCTCAGAGTTCTCTACTTTGTCCCCGTTCTAGACTCAGCTGAATTATTTACAGAATTTATATATCTATAAACACATTCGCAGAATTTTGAATTGGAGGTCGAATTTATTATCGACTAGTGAATAACTTGATAAGTATGTATCAGTTAAAAGAAGTGCAGTTTCAAAATTTAGAAAATTTGAACAGAGTGAGCAGTTTCCCATGTCTCGCCAAATATTTAAAAAAAAAGATCTTTTAAAGCATACTAGGATATTAAGACCCTCGATTTGTATCGATTTCCTTTCTTTGGGTAATCCATTTAGCGTCTTAACTTCCCTAAATGTTTGAGTATCATCTGGTAACTTTTATTTGCTGTTTCCCTTCAGGATGTCGGTGATCATATCTCTCCACAACTTCCTGTCTTTTGTTGCTCAGTAATTTTCGATTCTTTACCATCTCTCCTTGTTCCTGTTCTACTAATCATTCACAGAAGCTCGTCAATTAGGTTAACTGGTCCCTCGCTATCTTTGGTTCTACAGAAAGATGATGAGGATACCATGGACCAAACATATGAGCAACAACAAGGTTTTGGAGAAAATGGAAACATAAAGGAAACTTATATTTAACGCCAAGAAGAGGCGGTTGAAATTTCTAGGGCACATGATAAGGAAAGTGGGCTTAGAAAATCTGATACTCACAGGACAGGTTGAGGGACAGAGGAAAGCAGCACGTGACTTACTTGATGAGCTTGAGCAAATGGATAGTAGAACAAGGTTTGGGAGAAATAGTAAAAAGACAAAACTTATTAAGAGCTACAAGAGACAGGAAGATGTGGAGGGCCATGATCGCCTATGACCTGAAGGGACACGGTGAATAAAGGAAGTTTATCTATACTTCTCTTGCTTTAAGTATATCCTGGTAGAGTTAAATTTTCTAGGCCCCTTTTCCTCATTATTTGTCATAGAAATTTCAACTGTTTCTTTTTGAAAGTATAAATTTACTTGTTGCTCCTATTTTTCTTAAAACTTCCTTCTTACTCACATGTTCTGTCTATAGCATTCTTCAGTAGAACCACATCTCTGTCATTTCAAGATTTTTCTTCATCTGTGCGGAAATTGTCCAGCAATTTCCACACAGATGAAGATAGCACTTGATATACGAAATTTAAGACAGGAAAACCGAAAAAAATAGGTATCTAGAACTTTATATCTCACCTGGGATTGAACCAATATCTTTGTGGTAGCTTCTCTCACGTGTTAAACATATGCAGCCTAAAATCAAATATTCGTAGCAGGAAATCGTCGTTCTGGATCGCAGAAGCACGTTAAAAAACAGGCAAACCGTTTAAGTTGTATCAATTACCAAATTCGCAACTTAAAAAGAGTTTTTATATTCCACTTCAGTCCTTTGATATAGTAATATGAATGGAAGGTCGAGCACCAAAAGTTTGTGTTATAAAGGGAGGCAGGTATTCGAACATTTAGACAATAAATTGCCTTTTAAAATGTATATCTTATAGAGCGACAGTTCTTTAACTCAACGAAGACAATATTCCACGAAACTATATATATATATATATATATACACACACACAAAAGGAAAACTTTTTTTAGCCGACGCGGTTCGTCCTCTGATATAAGACAAATTTATGGAATTTATAATTTATTTTTACAACAACTATTTACAAACAAAAAATAAAAATATCGTTAGTTTTTCAAATTTTAAATTCAAGAACGCTCATAAATATACTTCAGGCTAACGAAAAGTCAAGTTAAACTATGGAGGACACTAAGTAATATAATTTAATGTCTAAGAAACATGTGAGTACATGTTATTTTTTTTTGTTTTATGATGTAATTATTATTTATTGTATTTTAGTCTGAGAAATTAATTTATGTATTTATTATATATTTTAAATAATAGGAATTGAATTTAACCGTTTTCTTTGAATTTTACAAAAACAATTATGATTGTATATATTGTCTTTGGAAATGAGTAAATCTTTTTGAAAATTGATATTTGAAAAAATCTGGGGTGCAGATTTATATTTTGGTAAGATTCGATAGCAGAACTCGCAAGAATTTTCCGTCTAAGTTTGTTACTTTCTCTTTTAATAATTCTGACATCCTTTGGATCGAAGTTGTGGTGGGACATATTTCTAATGCATTTGGTAAATTGTTATGTATAAATTCCTTTTTGTTTTCATGTGTGTGTGTGTGTGTGTGTGTGTGTGTTTCGCGGGCATATGTGTGTATAATAGCAGAAGAATATGTAACAAATTGTCTGGCTTGATCTTCAAAGCTTTATTTATCTTCTGCAACATTCGAACGTGAAAAAAAAAACGTAAAAATAGGGAAGTGCATGAAATAATTTGTTTTAATCATTTCACGACAAGCAAGACAATAAGGCCAATAAGACTCAAGGGTGTTACTGAGTGATATAAAATATGAGAAAAATAACATTATTAAGGAGAGAGAACAATAAAAGAACATAGCTAGAAGATAACGATTGACATTACATTTCAAGTTTTGAAGATCAAAGTTGACTTGGAAGCAAGAAGCCGGAAGAGAGCACTACAAGCAAGAAGTGCGATAGAAGAAACTGTTAGCATAGAACTTACGGTTATATATAGCCATTTAAACTGTACAATAATGTAATAATAATAAGGGAAGGGTGACGAAAAAATGTTTAAAAAAAAACAAAAACAAATGGAGGAGTGTCCTGCCTTGAGTCAGAGATAGTTACAAATTAGCCAGTAGGACATTCCATCCCAAATTATAAATAAGAAGAAACAAACAATAAAAAATGAAAAACCTGCCGATTTTCAAAGCAGGTAAGTTTCTCTAGCAAATCAGGGAATTACAATCTTCCTATTTTCACTATTTCAGACTCCACGGCAATCAAGCAATCGCTAAGCATAGCAAATATCAAATATAAATCGAGGAAGCAGATATTCACTAGACTTAACCTAGTCTGGCACACTGACATTATCATGGGCCAAGATCAACTGATAATCAAACAATGATAACCATAGATCTACAGTAGACAGATAGTTTAAGTTGAACAAAGTGAATAAATCCAATACTCATTTCCTGTGTCTTATATAATATGGACGCGAATTTACGGTTTGTATCTGCAATAAGAATTCATTAATATAAAGTAATGGCATTATAATAGGCAAGATGGCGCTATTGCACGTAAAATGGAATCAATTTATAGAGTTCAATTTTCTACCTGAAGTCACACGGTTTTGCTAGCGATTCTACGGCCGCTAGCAAGATTTTATTATACGTTTTCTTTTCATATTTCTTTAAAAAATGCTATAACAATATATTTTTTCATTTAGTTTTAGTTTATATTTTCTGGTGTTATTTTATACTATTTTATGTCCTTATATATATATATATATATATATATATATATATATATATATATATATATATATATATATATATGTGTGTGGGGGGTGGTGTCGTGTATGCCTGTTTTTTGTTTTTTTTTTTTTGTCGACTGCACAGTCTAATAGGGTCAGTTGGGTACCGTCTGCGAGAAAAAGAGCACAATGACGCAATTTAACCCGCCAGAAATTTGGAAATGGCAGCCGGAGGAGGTAGTGTCGCCTTGGTCAATAGGGTGGCTACTGGAAGACCCTATGTCTGGCAATAGGACTCTGCATCATGCTAGACAAGCAGGAGAACCAAGTTTTGGCTGCGACCACATCACACCTTATATCTGGCTATCTAACCTAGCAGTTGAGCGAGAAGCGAACAAAACTCCCTGTAAGACCAAAGATGAAGGTAATGACTATGGTAGCATTCACCAACTTAAACAAGGAGACCGTCCAGAAGAGTTGCAGGAAATTCTGAAGTCATCTGGAGGCCATGGTTGAAGCCAATGGCAATTTTATTCATTATATTTACTCTTTAGTATTTCAAGATAAGTTTATGTCATTTCCGTAAATATATCTTTTAAAATGAGATGTCAGTCTTATCTTCATTTTTGCATAATTTAGACGACAATTTATCCATTGCATCCTATATATTTAAGGCAAATACAATTTAAAACAACAGACATTTTGTTCCGATTAATTTTAATGAATGACTTTTCCAAATTATGAATAATCCTTCTATGACAAGGAGAAAATTACGATATCATCTGAAATGTTATATAAGATTTCAGATGAGGTTTATTGATTAATTTCACCGTTTGTAAATATTAGCGTCATTAAATGTTTATCTTTAGCTGACATTAGGAGCGTGTAGTTTTAACTACATTAAAAGGTCGCTTTTGATGTAAGCGATAGTTGTCAAAACATTTAGAAAATATCAATATTAGCATAATTTTATTTATGAATTCTAACATTGAAGAAAAAGTAACATTTTCGGTATATTATGGATTTTGTTTTTTATTTTAAGAAAAGTAAAATGCGACTCAAATTTTAAAAAAATTAAAATTTTTGTCAGTGTTAAATCATCAAACCACATAATAATTTTCAATGTGTATTTATTTATATATTTCAGGCGTACTTATTCATACATTTTCTGTCCCATCTGTAGTCGGAAATGAGTTAAATTTATGAATAATTATTTCTCTTAGTCGTTTTAATAATATATGCAAATGAAATTTTTATCAGAGTTTAAACAAAATTAGTTCCCGAGTAAAATGAACGATTTAATAAATCAGTTCCTTTATCCCACGTCTATTCGATTGCAGTCTTATTTGTTCAAGCCTTTGATGTGAGGTACTCAGATACCTTTGTCTATTAAGTGATCGTCTTGCTTCAACATCAAATAGGCTTTGTCGTCACCGTCTTCGTATTTCTGTTGCTAATCTTTCCTTCGATGCTTAACTTCTGTGATTGTACGAGAACCGGTGTTTCAACGTGATATAACCGTAAATCAGGTGAATCTCGAAATCGATACAATGTCATAGTCTGCGAGATTACAATACGTGAAATTTTTCTATGAATGTGAAGGTTTTCAAAATCAATGTTGATAACATTTTCAAGATATATTTCTATGAAGAATATATCACGCCAGTATCACCGTATAATATTATTTCTTATTAAAAATATTGATGTGTGTGATCATTTTTTATTAGGCGAACAAATATATTGCAACAGAATTGTTATATACCGAAATCATATGATTCTGCTAACCCTAACCCACGTGGCTACGCCCTGCCATTAAACCAGATAAGTAATGAACCATTCCATTGTGATTGCGAGGAAAGATGGAAGAAAAAGGTATATCAGAGTTACTGTTTGGATTCAGGGAGAAAAATAAGATATAAATAATAATAGAAAGAAAGAAAGAAAGAAAGAGGAAGAAATAAGGCTCTCATATGTTTAACATCTGCTTCATTGAAATGGAATAACCTTGTCAAATTTTCAAACCGTAAGTGAATCTTTTTATTTGTACCCGCTTATTTCACTAGAGAAAGACCTTTATTCATAATTATTATTATTGCAATATTTTGTTAATGGTTTAAGATCAAATATTTAATGATGCAATAAAGGAATTTCCACGAGTATTTTTTGTGACGTACGATGGCCGGTAATGATTAAGTATAACTCAAGACTTCAATGTTAAAATTTACAATATTTAATTACAACCGCCAATAAATACTTAACAAGAACAAAGAAGTAAAAATCAACCACAGATAATTAACCATTTCAATGAATATCTTGTTTGTAGTGCGGCTCGGTTTAACGTCCGGTAAATCCTAAATCAAAACCCAAATCATCGACGCACAATAATTCACACTAATTCGACTGGATAGTTCCACTCAATAATCACTCCAGTTAGTAGCCTGACACTGATATTTATACAAGTTGCGGAAAACATATTCATAAATCCAGAGAGTTACGCTCGAACCTCGGTGTCGGTAGTTACTCAGTTTCTTCCTATATGACAATTTATACTTGTAGAACTCACAAGGAGCTTATTCAATCATTAACTTTAAAATTATTATTCAAACAGGAAAACCGTAAAACTTTTTACGAGTACAGATAATAAATTATTGTTATTACACAAGTTAATATGGGTTCCTTGACACACTATAATCTTCATAATGCTTTCTGTCATTGATTTAATAACTTTTCTACTGCTTTGACTTTAATACGACTTTTTTACAGTGAGGTTCGCCCTGTACAAGACACGGGGGCCACTTGAGGTAGAAGGTTACATTAAGAGGCAGTTTATACGGATAGAGGAGGAAGATAACAGTTAACCCTAGCCTTGAACAGGTTAAGATTGTAGTGATCGGGGAAACATCCTTTTGGGAGTCGGTTCCATAGAGCTGTGGTGCGCGGGACGAAGCTTTTCGAGTGGAACTTACATCCCACCGATGGAATACGGAGGGAATGTGGGTGGTTTGCTACAATGGTAGTGGCACTGCGGGTCCTAGCCACGAGGGGTAGGACTGGCGGAACCACTGAATCTAGTCCTTCCGAGCATTTTTTAATGGAAGTAGCAATAGAGCCGTGAGAGGGCTTGCAGCATGTTTTTTTAATTTTATTCCGAGATATCATTTGTTTAACAGTAGTTTTCATTCTCATATATATCACTTGTAATAATATATCGCAAGATCTCTATTAATGTATGGATAAATACAATTAATTTTGTATCTTTGAAACCTTCTTTTAGCAAAATGAAGAATAATCAACGTTGTCAAAGCAAATAGTGCTTTGCGTGTTGGCTTTGGTTTCTCAAGAGATTTGACTGATGAGTACAGTACGATCAAAGTGAAAGAGAAGGAATGAGTGAATGAATAAATGAAAGAGAGAATATCAAAAAGAGAAAATAGAAGAAAGGGGAATAAAATAAGTCGTAGAAGGCAAGAAGAGCGAACGAGAATAATGAAAAAAAGAAGGAAATGAATAATGAGTGAAAATCAAAAAAAAAATAATGGCAGCGAGTAGGAAAGTGAGAACAGTGAGTCACCATCGAAATGTAAAATGTTGCGCAGGGAAGATGAGGAAAGAGAAAACCCAGTTCTTGCTGAAGAGATAGAAATACGCTCAAAGACGAGGAAAGAAGAAGAAGAAGAAGAAGAAGAAGAAGAAGAAGAAAGTAAAGTGAAAAAGAGAAAAAGATCGAAGAACCAGGAAGACATCAGACGTAGCAAAAGTAGAGAAAAAATCAAGAAGAAAAGCAGATTGGACAAAAACGAGAAAAAACGAGAAAGTAAAAAAAAAAAACGAGATGAAAAAAATAGATTCAAACTTAGCAAAGGAAGCTGGGGAGAAAAAAGAAAAAAATGTCGGAGGGAAGGAGAATTAAAACGACAACAGACGATTAAGAAAGAATAAGTAAAGAAAGAATAGAAATTGAAAAAAAAATCCAAATAAGGGGGAGAAGTACAAAAATAAAGATGTAAGAAAAAAAAAAGACGGAAAATGAAGGGATTAAAAAATAATTAAAGTTTAAAAAATGAGAAAAACAAGAAGAAAAAATAATTGAAAAAAAAAGAGGGCCCTTATGATACAACGAATTAAAATAGGAATAATCTGAATGTCAAAAGGATGAACTAAATAGTGGATGAAGTGAAAAAGAATAAAGGGTGGAATAACAGGAGAACAACGAGGAAGGATGATGTAGAAAAGTAATTCGAGAAGAAAGAACAAAAGAAGGATCAATATAACCGGAAGATGGAGGAAGAAGAGAGAATAAACAAGATGGAGGGTTGAAAAAGCAGAAGGAGAAAGGAAGCAGTAAAAGGAAAACAAATAATTTGATAAAAGAGAAGAGAGAAAGAAAAGAATTGAAGAAAGAATGAAGCGAAAGGAGAAAGAAAGAAAGAAAGAAAGAGAGAAAGTGAAGAGGAGAAAGAGAGCAGTAAAAGAAAAACAACGAATTTGAGAAGAAAAAAGAAATAATGAAAGAAGAGATTAGAAAAAAGAAAGTTCGGGGGTGAATAAGAAAAAGAGGAAGAGAAAGGAAGCAGGAAATTTTTTTTTGAAAGACGACGAAAATTAGGAAAGAACAGAGAATGAAAAAAAATGAAGGAAGAATTAAACAAAAGGGGAAAGAAAAAGAATGTGGATAAGAAAGAAGAGAAAGAAAGAAGTAAAAAAAAAAAAAGATTCGAAAAAAGGAAATTACGAAAGAAGAGAAAAGAAAAGAAACGAAGAAAGTGTGAACCCAAAGAAGAAGTGAAGAGAAATGGTAAAGATGAAAAAGAAGAGAAGAAAGCAGTAAAAAGAACAAAAAAAAAAACAAAAAAAAACTAGAATTTGAAAAAAAGAAAGAAATTAAGAACAAAGAAAGAAGGAAAAGAACCGAAGGAAGAATGATGAGGGAGAAAGAAAGTTAGTTAAGAAAAGGCTAAAGAGAAAGAAAGCAGTAAGAAAACTGAACAAACAAACAAAAGAATTTCAAAAAAGGAGAGAGAAGGAAAGCATGAAGATGAAAAAGAAAAGTTGAAAAGAAAAAAGTTAAGAATTCAAGCATCAAAAAGAAAAAGAAAAGAAAAAAAATTCTTTTTGTCGTCATCTGGTCGAACCACTTATAAAGAAACATGAAACTGTAAAGTGAAATTGTCGACGCATTGTTCTGGTTACTGTCAGATTCTCGACCTTTTTAACTGGCACAAACTAAACTCAAACAATTTCTTTTTATCAATCAGTTAAACGCCATGACCAGGTTTGCGAATTTTAAAAATTTCGCTGCTTCGCTGTAGGGGAGGATGCCGAAAGTTTCTCAGTTTGTCCATGAAGAAATATTTATTTTTTGGTAATTCTGATAGTTGATCAGATTTTGGGTATGTTTCGAGATGAGAGATTTTCAGCACCCCCATGTAAGTAGACAAATCTGTTAGCACGTTTATTTAAACTAAAGCATCTGTCCATTAATGCTTAATGATCGGCAAGTTTTACACTCAGTTCCTGTGACTGATGCTCTGGTCAGGATTTCGAATGTTGAGATTGAGGCAACACTATCTTTCTATCTTTTAGTAATCATTACTTCCGTGTGGTTAAAAAAAAAAAACATGATACTAGTTCTGTCTCTCTTACACATACACATAGTTATAATTATTTATTTGGGAAGCAATCCCACTTTTATATAAGTTTAATTAAAGACAACTGACAATGTACTGCGATTAAGGTTTTTATCCAATTTTTCCTGGATATAAAGTGTGTAAAAAAATTATCCGAATGTTTATTATATCCGAGCGTTTTCGGCCATTATCAAGGATTTTTTTTTTAATGACTGGGTAGATCTTTCTTTATGGAGTCTTTTGATAGGCATGAAGTGAAATGTCCAATACAATTATTGATGAATTTGTTTGGGCCAGGACAATGTATATAGTTGATGCTATAGTGTTGCAAGAACTTTTTACATGTGAAAGTATATAGTATTTTTCGAATTGTTGGGATGGAGTTTGGTCTGTTTCCATGTGTGTTTAAATGATATTCAGGGCCTCTCTCTTTGATATTTATGATGGCATCCGTTATTCTCGTTCTTATTTTAATCTTAAATTTAATAAACAAACACACACACACACACACACACACACATATATATATATGTATATATATAACCATTGTTTGTCTGAAAGTTTCTTGTAAGCATCGGACAATTAGATTACCCACTTATATATATGTGTGTGTGTTCATTTACTCAAATAGTTAAACAGAAAATATATTAAATATTTGATTTAATCCATTTCATATAATATATATATATATATATATATATATACATTTTATATATTATATATATATATATGTTCTTCCAGCTATAAAGAAGAGCAGGTACTATTTTGGAGAGGAGTTTTTTTTCTGACAGTCAGGCAACATTCTTGCTGTTATCTTTGTATTTAGATTTCAACGTCCTGCGTATGTATGCATATAAATCTTCTAGACTCATTTTTTCGGGAGTAGATCCACAAGCGCCACAGCTGCTTCAAAGATATTCCGTTTTAAATTTAGATTTCAACGTCCTGCGTATGTATGCATATAAATCTTCTAGACTCATTTTTGGAGTAGAGCGCCACTGCTTCACCCCACGAGGCGTGGCTACTGTTGTTGATAGGTTTTACGCCCCACGTCCAAACAATTTTTAATTCAGATAGAAGGAAAGATGGATTCATAAATTCCCAATGGTATTTGTACAAAAGTGAAAGCAATGGCTCCGGCTGGGATTTGAAATCGGCACGCCAACTTCACTTTCGACGTCGATAACTACTACGCTACGTGCACCTGCACTAGGTGTTTAATTTAGCTGACCTCATTCAACTTTTTTGTTTTTATTTGTAGTTTTATCGCTATTGTGATGCATACAAGATTGTTTCAAACTCAAAATGGTTTTATCAGCGCAGTTAAAGAAAAGAGTATCATATCTAATCTCGTAGATGACAGTGATTGCTGGAGAATTTCTTCACAGATAAAGAAGAAATTTGAATCAACACAGATATGGTTTACCGAAAGATGTCGAGAATACCACAGACTGTAACATTTGGACAACGAGGAAGTTTCACAGAAAACAGAACCGAAAAGAACACGTAATTACAACCAGAGAAAAATCGTTGACATTTAATGAGGAAAGACGGTGAAGAGAATTCAACAATCATAAGACATATTGAAGATAAATGAGATAGCGGAAAACAGCGAATAACCATGATTTCGAGTTTGCATTGAATGCATAACAGGAGAATGTCATAGAGGCATGTCTAAAGTTAGAATAACGAAAGTTCTACAGAATAGTGATCGCTCACGGCCTGAAGGGCACGGCGCATAAAATAATATATCTCACACACCGATACTATATATAATTGATAATAAATAATATAGTTGATAGTAAATCTATGCCGTAAAATATGATGGCATATTTTGTGAAAATATTATAAGATTGTTTCTGTCTGAATGCCCGACAGCCTAGTGGATAAAAGCGTTGGCCTGTGAATTTGGTGACATAATGGTTGTACAGATTTTTGGTCTAATGGATATGAGGTCGGAATGAGAAATTTGAGAGTAGATTTCGAATTCCAGTCGCAGAAATACGCTTAGGAAAATTATGAATCCGTCTCTTCTTCCTCCGGCTATGTAGAGTAGGGTAGGGTAGACTGGGCCCTGTAGCCTTGGTTGGCAACCAGTCTAACGCAGAAAGAAATAGAAAAATCTTCTGCCTAGGCAGTCATGAATCAAAAAGACATGATCACCCAAGATTTCCTGAGTGGTTGTGAGTTCAATCTATGGGTCGGGTAGTGTGTACATGCACTCAGTGGAAACTGGCAAGCAATAACTGAACAGTACTAAATAAAAATACGAACTATACGACATCCCTAGACAGTAGAACGAGAAGAGTAGACTAAATAAAGGGTTCATTTCAGAATTCCCTGCAGGTTACCCAGATCGATATATACTTGAGGAAGGCCAGAGAGCACATCGGTCGCAACGTTGTGAAAACAACAACAAAGATGAGGACAATTGTTCGAATATAAATAGTGTAACTATTAGAAGGTGTTCACGTGTGAATTAATATGCATGGTATTCAAGTATTATGCGATTATTTAGGTACTTTTTTTTTACCAAAAACTCGTGCTGTCTGGAATAATCATGTCGGTAGGATTTTTTTTTATATATATATAAAATAAGAGTACCTGTTCAAATAAACGTTCCACTGAAAATTAAAAGATATATATCTATATATTTAAATGAAGTGCTAGATTGGTAGTAATGTCAAAGACTCATTATTTTACTGTTGAAATGAATTGATCCAATCGTAAATTCTATACTAACAGTTTCTTCTCTCGCACTTCCCGCTTGTGGAACTCTCTTCTGGCTTCTTGCTGTCCAGTCAAACTTGATTTAAAAAAAATTAAATATAATGTCAATCGTTAACATCCACTTTCTTAATTCCTATTCTTTTATTGTTCTCTCTCCTTAATAATGCTTTTTTATATATTCTTTCACATTCAGCAACCTCGTTGGCCTTAATGACTTTATTGCCTTGTTTGGTGTGAAATGATCAATATATATATATATATATATATATATATATATATATATATATATATATTACATGAATCATTCATACAAAAAAACAAATATAGAGGTTAATGATTTAAATGGGGGGAATACATCTTCGCAAACAATTTCAATAGGTTGCACTAACCCCGAACCTGTATATGAATGATATGATCCCTGTTTATAAATTCCAGTTTCATAAGGTCTTTTTTAATTTTTACAAGCTTTCGTCTGTTCCTACAGACATCCTCAGTTATGGAAATAGATTTTGTTCTTGTTTTTTACTTCTCGCGAATAAGAGGACAACGAAAATATAGATGTAATCCGAAAAAAATGCTATGAGAAATGTGTTATTGTTTTGGAACTTGCGGTCCCAACGCTGAGTTTGAATTTTAAATTTTAAGGTTGTGCGTTTTTGTACAAATATAGTAATAAGAGTATTCTTTTTTACTGGTAGGTTTTCCGTGAATATGGTATGAACTATATTTACAGGAATGTTACACTTATTATCCGAAAGTTGCACGTTGTTATATATATATATATATATATATATATATATATATATATATATATATATATATATATAAAATTTCACTCTAAGCCACTAAAACGCAAGTGATTACTGAGTGTGAGCGGATATGAGAGAAAAAAAAAAAAGAAAACGAGAAAAAGAAAACATTATTAGCGTATTTGTCTATATCTCTGAGTTGAGGTATTATGATTATTTACATTATTCGGACTGTTATCCTCATTTTCATTGCCATTTTTCACAACGTTTCGGCTGTTGTATACTCCAGCTTTCTTCAGGTGATTGGAATTTCGAACCGAACCCTTTATTTCGTCCACCGGGGTAGATTGTTCTAGTTCCACGTGCCATGCATCATTCGGATGTCTCAGTTATTTCCCTTTAAAACATATCTCCAAGATTTTTGGTTCACCACTGCTGAACATATGACCTAGTGGATAAAGACATTGGTTAGATCAAGTGACTAGATCCAAAGGGTTGTGAGTTCAATACCAGGCAACGGCAGAAACGTTATGAATATGGGAATGAAGATGAGGATAACAGTCCGAATAATGTGAAAAAATATAAATAATTATTAGTGTGGTAAGTAGTATTGTTACCTCCAGGTCGGGAATTCGAATTGTGTAGTGTTCTATTTTTATTTTATACCCCCTGTCTGCGTTACATAAGGTCAATGATTAAAAATGATTTTGAGGGAAGGAAGCATGTAGGTTTGAGCGAAAACCACTCTTTTTTGAATTTTGTAGACTGGCGCTACGGAATACCATTAAAAAAGGTACCAAATAACAGAATCGGCAATCACTTGAGGACTGACTTCCAGCAGCAGTAACAACTTAAATGGATAGCACATGTAATTCGAAAAGGAAAAAAATTACATAATCAAGATGTTGACGTCCCACACGATTTCAAAACGGCTACGAAGCACCCCCCCATCAATACTGGAAAGAGCTATAACAGTTACTGGACTTGAGAAATCTAGTGTAATGAAAAACTGTTTTAAGAGAAAGATTTTTATCAATTTCAACCGACAGTAGCACTGACTGCTCAGTTAATGAATTCAGAATGTTTCTTTATAAGGAAAAGGCTAATATTACCATTATTACAGCAACATGTTACAAAAATATCCACGTAAGTATTATATAGATAGATATGTGCGTGAGCAAGCGTCGGTGTATGCTTATATGAGTACTTCTTTTTTTTTTTTTCAATTTGAACGTGTATGAAGTGAAGCAACAACAAAATGAGCCACAGATGTACGATATTCTTAAGGAGAAAGAAGAATAAAATGAAAACCAATTCTAAGAAAAAACCCCAAAACTTTCTGTAAAAGTCAAAGCTAATACAGTGAGGGCTTCTGGTCGTTCAGCATCGCATACATCATCATTTATCAACCCGAAAACCGCAATGACTGGGGGTGAAAAAAAAAAAAAGAAGTTTTTGTTTTCGTTTTCTTTTACGT
Organism: Acanthosepion pharaonis; assembly: GCA_903632075.3. Lineage (NCBI taxonomy): Eukaryota > Metazoa > Mollusca > Cephalopoda > Sepiida > Sepiidae > Acanthosepion > Acanthosepion pharaonis. The sequence goes on along the minus strand of CAHIKZ030001001.1, from coordinate 783,277 downwards.
TTTTCATATTTTGACGTCCGTTTGCGTTTTTCATTTTTCTTACCAGACAATTGTGATCCCACTTGTCTTGTACTCTTGCAGAAAATTACCCAAAATGTCCAACAGCAATTTTTTCCCCCTGCAGTTTGTCCTAAGTTTTTACTCTCCCTGCTCACACGATGGCGGGTGGCGTGAACGAGCAGAATTTACTCATGGTCCCATGTCAGCTGTTACCATACATTAAACTCTTAAGATGAATTCTCGTCGGATGCTTATATATATATATATATATATATATATATATATATATATATATATATATATATATGTTCAAACATATCTATATATATATAATGCTGCCATAATATATATATATATATATATATATATATATATATATATATATACGTGTGTGTGTATATATATATATATATATATATATATATATATATATATATATATATATATATTATATTCGCAATTTAATTGATGCAAGTTGTTTCTTTACAGTGCTCAGTATCTGGGATAGAAGCACTAAGGAGAAAATATATATCTGAAGTGCCAAAAAATGAGAGCGAGTTACCTGATAACGTTTAGGTCTTCATTTCGCCTGAATAAAAGCAGTTATGCAACGTGTGGTGGAGTATTGTTTTAGTAAGGTCTGAAACATATCCCATAAATGCTAAACGGGGGATAAATTTGGCTAACGTGGAAAGGGGCAGTATATAAGTGGACATAATGTATATTTCCCCGTCTAAAGCGATATATAGATAAGAGGAGACCTAACGTCTAAGTAAATTGTCAGCATTTTATCCGTAGTAACAACTGACTGTGATCCATATGACGAAACTGTAAATGACGATGTTTATGATGAGCTATTTGTATCAGATGATTTTGATCATAGTAATTTTGAATGGTTTTAATTATGCATGTCGTGTTTTATATAAAGATTTTATGAAATCATAAATGTGTTGTTGCTTAACACCACAAAAAATACCGGATAATGTATGTTACTGAAAAATAAAGTTTGCATGTGATACTAAATGTTGTTATTTAACACTAATGTATTTTAACTAGCAGTATAGATTTATGTTATCCTAACTGTTGTTATTTAACACTAATGTATTTTAATTAGCAGTATAGATTTATGTTATCGTAACTGCTGTTATTTAACACTGTTATGAGAAAAAATGATTGGTGTGAAAGTGCCCATAGCTTTAAAAATCAAGAACGAAAGATTTGTTTACGTTACTTGTTACTTGTGGGCGTTGCTCAGCGGACATTTTGAAAATTGTTGTATAAACGTCTCTTGAATATTACATTTTAATGTGATATCATGAAGTAAGTGTAGTTTTATTACATTTATAACTGTAGTACAGCATTATAATGTGAATTGTTTCAACTAGAAATATTTACATCGTTAGTTACCACACCGATCAATGGCGCATGCATACTAGCCTACTGACCAGTGACGATAACCCACAGGATTTAATGTTAGCTTAGAATACAACACATCTATTTTGGGGGCTAATTTTTAACATTTAAAAGTTACCTTATACGATAAAATATAGGGTAGTTCCTAATGATTTAAGAATTAGCTTATTATCACTGGGGTATAATGAAGAATTTACATTGCCTTGGAACAATCTATCATCTTGTAAATATAGCAAGCATAAAATTATATAAATGGTCTACAACAAAATCTGTAGGTAACAGAATGACAAAATGGGAAAAAAGGATTTACTAAATTAATGTCCTTATTGAAGGATTTATATATATATATATATATATATATGTAGGGACGAAACGTATATAGAATTTTTTCTACATAACATTGTTCTGATATATAGAAATTTATATATATCATATTCTGTCAACAGAATTACAAGGAAAAATTTGGAAATAAAACTTATCTGACCAGCTGGCAAGGTGTCAGTTTCCTACGATCCGATGGAAATGTTCTGAGGTCTAAATGAGACAAAGTAACCGATTCTATTCTGTAATGGCACCTTCGTGGGAGGGAGACTTAAAAAACCACACACACCATGGAATGCAGTGTGAGTTGCACATCAACTTGAACCCCATCAACGTTGAATTGAGATGTAATCTGATGCAATGTTCGCTTTTGAATCCCTCTATGATTGCTACTATTTTGGCATGTGCCAATGATGCATGTCTGCAATTCAAATATTCTGAATTCCATATTCCGATTATTGTTGAACGAGGAAAAAAAACCCTTAAAGTAGATGTCTTCACAGATACAGTGTGCTGCACCCTTTGGACTTCAACAATAGTTACACAGAAAAACGGAGTTTAGAATTGCCCGAGTCTTAAGGCTGCAACAGCTACATTATGCTTTCACTTATTACGCCACATATAAGTCATCTGGCAGAGGGCTAAACAACCTAGTTTACTTCTGTCTGTTTTCGTGGCACAACACACATTATACACACACACACACACACACACACACACATATATATATATATATATATATATATATATATATATATATATATATATGTATATATATGCAAATATATAGAAAAATAGGAAAGAACACGTTAGGTAAATAATCCGGAGTTCTTTAGTATTTTTGTTTTTATTTTTTTAAGAAAAAACCGTGTTCCATACAGAAGTAGAGGTTAAATTATAATTATTTAAAAAAAAAATATGATTCTTTCGCTACATAAGAGTTCTCATGTTTCAAAAACAAGGGCCCCAAACCTCAATATAATTTATTTTTTTAAAAATATATTATATATATATATATATATATATATATATATATATATATATATATATATATGCATGTTTCATTATAAACAACAAAGAATGTACAACGGTTAAGATTTTTATTTAATTTTTCTTGTGTTTGAACAAGAGCTTTCTTTTTGGGACAAAGAGTGTGTATAAAATGTCCAAATGTCCCAAATATTAACTACGAACACGGCCACAATGTGCTGACGGTGTTCGGAAAATAAAACATCTCCTAACACACTATAAACATACACATATCGCAAACACTCAATTAAATTGAAAAAATTAAAATCATCCTTGATAATGGCTAAAAGTATAGCCGAAAGCGCTCGGGACTATATAACATTTGGACAGTTTCTACACACTCTGTGTCCAAAAAAAAGAACACAAGAAAAAATTAAATAAGCAGCTTAACCGTAGTACCTTGTCTGTCGTTTTTAATGAAACATGCAGAAATGAAGGATTGATGACTATATATATATATATATATATATATATATATATATATATATATATATATATATATATATATATATATGCGGGTTACATAAGGAACGTTTGTCAAACTGAGACTTTTGTAATGCAGTCAAAGCTTCGCTGGACTGGTCATGTTGTAAGCGCGAGTGACGACAGAGTACCTAAGGTCCTCATGTATAGCCAGCTTGACTGTGAACAAAGGAATGTTGGACGGCCGTGGCTCAGGTATAAAGACAAGCTAACGAGCAACCATTCAGTTGTCAATGTGCCTCATACTGATTTCGAGCTCTGGAGAGAAATAACTGAGGATATTTGTATTCCTGATGCTATGTCCTCAGATCTTCGCTGTTGCACAATATATGGACTTGTTCGCAGGTCCCTAGCGAGACGGAAATGCCACATACGACACAAACATGAAAACTGAATGAGGTTGTCGGATCCTCATACGTCGACCTCAACGGGAGGGTCCATCACACACACACACACACACACACACACACACACACACACACACACACGTATATACATAGTGCATATTATTTAGTACGAATAAACAAATACAGTGCTCAATTTAAAGAAGCAGAGCTAAGATTTATATTAAAACATATATCTATATTCTGTACCACGATACTTATTTGGTCTGAGAACTTTTTAGTACCATGACAGATAGATAGTAGATAGATAGCAAGAATACATTTAAGCAAGTTTTGTTAAATTCAACGGACAATGTTAGTCCGTATTAATTTTAATTATTTTCTAAAACTTACAAACAGGTTATATTATATATATATATATATATATATATATATATATATATATATATATATATATATATATATATATATATATATATATATATATATAGTTACGAAGAACTTGGTAAACCGAATGGGTAATTCCAAGGAGGATGAAATTCTGAGAGCTCAATGTGAATACAGAGCTAATATTTAATGAAAAAACAGACCACTTTAAGGTACCATTACAATAATTTATTTCACCAAAATCCTTTGGTATCTTAAAGTGGTCTGTTTTTTCATTATATATATATATATATATATATATATATATATATATGTATCTACCTATCTATCTCTTATATCTCTCTATCTCTCTCTCTCTCTCTGTCTCTCTATATATATATATATATATATATATATATATATATATATATATATATTTCTAAACGATTAAGATATTTTTAATGTGACATTTTTATTGTTGAGGAACTCATTTTCTTTGCTAATGCGTTGGACGATAGACATAATACACAATGCTTAATAAATAAGAATAGGGCTTCTGTTTCAAGTATCCCCTATAATAACGTTTGAAACAATGCATACATACATTCATACACACACGCACAGACACACGCATCTACTATATATGTATATATATATATATATATGTATGGGAAACCACCGTTTTATTGGGTATAGCTGAGGATATTCATATCGTGAGCAAGCAGCTATGATACAGAGAAAGGTGCTGGTTGGGTCTAAAATTACACTTTCCTTGCTCACACTGAAGCAATTTTGTTAATTACTTAGAGTCGATAGGTTTGCCTGTGTCCCTGTTCACACTTTTCCCAAATGATTGAACAGGAGTAGAGTACTTGTTTCCTATTTAGAATTATGTTCCCGGTTCTTTCTAAAATGTTCTCATTCTCTTTCGATATGTTTGTATGGACTTTTGTCCTTGTTTTGCTGTTAGAAACACGCTGCCAATGTTTGTAAAAGTATTTTTGGATTATATCTTGGATTGTACTTTTAACAGCGTCTAAACGTTAAACTTAAAAAACAAAGGATTTGCGGACATATGTTTATATGGACTTTTGTCCTTGTTTTAGCGTAAGGGGCCCGCCCCCGAAGTTTATAAAAGTATGCTTGATACACCATATATATATATATATATATATATATATATATATATATATATATATATATATATATATATGTCTCTTCAAATTCGAAATTATAATTCTTATTTCCAACTTTATTTTCAAATTTTAAATGCTAATCTGGGCCTAAATTCAAATCCCAAAATAAACTACAATTTATTTAAATATTTTAACAACAATAATAATCCACCCCTACAATTAATAATAATCCACCCCTACAATTAATATCTTCCGATAAACAAAAATATTACAGAATCCAAAAATTCACCTGACGAATACTGAAGGTATGCAATCAATGTAAGATATTATGTATATTTCTTAATATATATATATATATATATATATATAAATATATATATATATATATATATATATATATATATATATATATAAATATATATATATATATATATATATATATATATATACGGCCTGAAGATTGCGTTTAAGCATGAAACTGTCACCTCATTGCCCACTTTTTTTATTTACGTACGCTCTATCCCTGATATTGAACATACCATAAAACTATATTTTTTATCATATATATATATATATATATATATATATATATATGATAAAAAAATACAGTTTTATGGTATGCTATATATATATATATATATATATATATATATATATATATATATGATAAAAATATAGTTTTATATATGCATATATATATATATATATATATATATATATATATATATATATATATATATATATATATATATATATTAACTCCTAACGTTAGATAAAAGTTATAAACGTAAATAATATCTGATTTTTTTTTAATCGAATGTGATATATAATACCGAATTTTTTAAACCAATTTATTAATTCCAGATGATTGCTAGAAATCTATAATTAAAACTGTATTTTATTTAATTTTCCTAATAAATCCCGGGTGTTACAGTAGTATTAATGGATTAAGTGCTTTGGAAAGTATATGCTTGTGTACATGTGTATAATGATTTTGTTAATATAAACACGTAGAAATTAACCATTCTGTTTTTTGGAACTGATGTTAACTTGGGTAAAACTTATGTTCAACCAGAAATATGCATATTTAAATATTTACTCATACACACATCTCTCTCTCTCTCTCTCTCTCTATATATATATATATATATATATATATATATATATATGGGATTATTGTACGTACAATATTAATAATACTGCCATATGTGATATAAATCGATCTATGTATATATATATATATATATATATATATATATATATATATATAAACTACCTATTTAAAAAATTTACATGTATTCCATACCTAAAAAGTGTACTGAAAACTATTTATTTCCGCAAATAAATTCTGCCGATAAAGAGGATCTCTCATCAATTTTGTCAGAAAATTAGGCATTGGTTATTTGCAAAAAACTTTCATAAGGCAATATTGAAAATAGATTTCATTACATTGAATTTGAGGAAATCCTAAAAACGATTACATGTCTCTTTCCTCCCACTCCCCTAAAAAGTAAATAAATAAAATTAAATTAAAATAAAAACAAATCTATTATATTTCTTTTCATCCGGCCAACAACGATAATCCTGTTTCTCACCGCTGAGACATTGACAATTATTCTTTCATTTCAGACTTAAGGACAATATATATTCTTTCTTGTACTGTCACTCTTCATCAAGTGACCCCAAAAGTTCGGATACTTTATCTAGATTTTTGTCTCATAATTAAAAAATATTTTTAAATATCATGTCTGTTCAGAATGCAGGCGACTACGACTCTCCAAAAAATTCCTTTAATGTATGTGAAACATAGTAAAGTAATTTCCCGTTGCTTCCTCTACAGTTCAGAGTTGTTGTTCTCCTACATTGGACGCCACTCAAGGCTAAAGGACAAACTCTACTATTTAAAAACATGTCTTTCCCAAGGGCATTAATACAAACTGAACGTGACAGAATAGATTAGGTCAAAACATTGACTCCATTTTACCCGACGATAACCGCTACGGTCCCCGCACATTAGTGAAAGAAAAAAAAAAAGAAAAAAAGAAAGACTCAAGATGAACATTTCAAAAGGCGACATTCTGCAATAATTTACAGCAACACAAAATCTAGTTCATTTACTATCAAATAACCCTTGCGAATTTTTAAACGAGAATCCAAAATAGCTGAATCAGCCCGTTGAACGTCTACCGCGTTTTGTGAATATGAAATTAGGGAATGTGTTGTTCAAAATTTGTTCAGTTTTCAACTAGCAGAAAAAACTTCGAGAAGAACTGTTCAATACTTATCATGATGAGATGAGGATGCTGAATCTAATCAAATTTAAACCCGTTTTGGTTCAAATGGACATGCAATGAAACTATTCTTCTTCATCGCTTCGATAAAACAAATGGATACACGATAATTTCAATGACTAAGAGAATAAGACGTATGAACACAAAAGAACATGGCCGCCAAAATGTTGATTGCTAAAGCTTGTCTATTACCGGAATCTAGGCATGCAACAAAATGCAAAAGCGGCTGTCTATGGAATATAAAAAGTACAACGTTTGATAAAAGCGAAGTCTTTAATTTAAAGGTGTATAGGTTAACAAATGGAAATGAATTATTCGAAGATGAAAATGACAAGCGATAAGCAGTCGTAAGGACCAGCTGAGGATTTGTATAGAATTTCATCCGCTTCAAACACATGAGATGCTCGATTTAAGATTCGGCAGAGACCTGTACGTGCGCCTCGCTGAAAGAAAGATGCGCGCTAGGGATGTGTAGTCTACGAACTAAGCAGTAACTAAGTAAACATTGGCTACCACGGGTCTGAAAATTAGTGGCAACAAAGCAGCGTACTGAATATTCAAGAAAGATGCAAAACATCCCAGATGAAAATTCATGAGTATGTTTGGCAGAAAACACATAAAAAGAGAAACTCGATTATTGTAGGTCATATAAATACATTGAATGTTAATTGAAAATGAAAAGGAACCAAGTGGGAAAAACAAATGTAACTTTTTGAGAAAAAGGGATGAGACTAAAAAAAAAAAGAAAAAAAAAACATTGTCGATGAATTCAATAACCTTCCCGGATAGAAATTTAACAATTCCGACAAAGACAAGGATACAATGGGAATTATTAAAGAACTGATGGATTTTAATTTAATGCGATATTATTTCTTATAATTCTACATGTCCTAA
>CAHIKZ030001001.1:762500-767500 GCA_903632075.3 Acanthosepion pharaonis | reverse complement strand
GCAAGAGAACATTACACCCCCCCCCAAAAAAAAGCAGACTCAATTTACAACGCCAACAAATCTTAGTCATCCTCATCTCTTGGTATTGAAAGGCACGTGGCACAGTGGATAAAAGCGTTGGTTAATCCAGTGACAGGACCCAAAGATTTGTGAGTTCAATACCTGGTTAAAGCAGTGGAGAACTTGGAGAGGTGAATTAACAGGAGATAACTGATAACTGACATCCAGTAGACATGGCACGTGGAACTAGAACAGTCTACCCCTGCGAACGAAATAAAGTGTTCAGTTCGACATTCTAAGCACCTGAAGAAGGCCGGAGCGTACAACGGCCGAAACTTTGTGATAAATAGGGCAACAAAGATGAGGACAATAGCCCGAATAATGTACATAATACCTCATCTCAGAAATATAGACAGATTCAGTTTTAAATATTAAAAGTATTTCTTATTGAGAAAAAGTGGACTGGTGTTGTTTAAGCTTTGTTTTTATTATTAAATTTTTAATTTCAAGTTAATATAACATTTTCAAAAATTTCTTAACAAACTCCTTCATACATATAAATTCATAGCATCATTATTTAGTTTTTCAAACTTGTATCTTTTGACACTTCAGTGTAAATCTATATCCGTTATTTCTTTAATTACTAACCCAATTTTTAATATATATACTTGTATATATTTTAAATTATATATTTGCCTTGCTTAGCAAAACTTAAGTGTTGTAAAAAATATTTTTATAAGGTGTGTACCCAATAAAAAGTTTGTACAGCACATGCAATTCATATTAATTTTAACTCAACATTAGTATTTAAAATAACATTTTTCATTTAAAAATAATCCCCATTTTTCCCAACGTCATGAACCGTTGAAATTATTTAAAAAAAAGATTACCATTCAGCAACGAAAAATTGATTAACAATTCCCCAGAAGTTTTATAACCACGAAATATTAACCAATTAATATTAACGAATACTCTGAAAGAACATTTTCAGGAGAGTGTTTTAAATTAGAAATAAATAATTCCATGTGTAACATCATCAAGTTACTTTATTGAATAGAAAATGTTGAAATGTAGAAGTGTAAGCAGAACGTCTGCTGTTATTTAGCAATGGGAAGTTTGTGGCATTGTTAGAAAAGTTACATGAAAAAAAAATGATTCTGAATTCCTCACATTAACTTATTACGTCATAAACCACATATTTGAATCTCTGATTGCCTTTACATCGACGCCTTCCAGCTATGGTTTCAATAGTAGGACTGGTAAAGGAAAATTACTATTATTAAAAAAATTGTTATTGCAATATTCACTCGCAAAAAAGAAATATTCTTTAAAAAATAATCTCAAAATATGCTTCGATTTCTTCAATACCACCCTTATTGAGATTTTTTCAATACCACTCCTATTGATATTTCATCAATATCACTTCTATGGAGATTTCTTCAATACCACCCCTATTGAGATTTCGTCAATATCACTTCTATGGAGATTTCTTCAATACCACCACTATTGAGATTTCTTCAATACTGCCCTATTGAGATTTTTTCAATACCACTCCTATTGATATTTCATCAATATCACTTCTATGGAGATTTCTTCAATACTGCCCCTATTGAGATTTAGTCAATACTACTCCTATTAAGATTTCTTTAATATCACTTTTATTGAGATTTCTTCAGTACCATCCATATTGAGATTTTTTTCAATAGTACCTCTATTGAGATTATGTCAATATCACCCCAACTGAGATTTCTTTAATACAACCCCTATCGAGATTTCGTCAATATAACCTCTGTTGATATTTCTTCAATATTATGCCTACTGAGATTTCTTAAATACTGTCCTTATTGAGATTTCTTCAATACCACCCCTGTTGATATTTCTTCAATACCACAACTATTGAGATTTATTAAATACTGTCCCTATTGAGATTTATTCAAATACCACCCCTATTTCTTCAATAGTGCCTCTACTGAGATTTCATCAATATCACCCACTATTAAGATGTTTTCAATACCACCCCTACTGAGATTTCGTCAATACCTACTCCATTACGAATTGCTATAAACTTCTGAGTAATAAATATAACTGAAGTTCCTCCATATTTCGTCCTCGAGAGCCAAGTCACCCCTGATTGAGAATAAATGGATTTTATATATTTGGAAAACTGACTTTGTTTATAATATCTTAAATCCAACAACCCTCAACCAATACATGGTTATGTTAAAAAAGAACAGCCCAACCTGCAATTAACAAATTGGAGGTATCAAAATCAAGCAAGTTCACAAATTTAGATATCTAGGAAATATTTTCACAAAGGATGGAAAGTGCAACACTGAAATCCGAAGGCGCATTGGAATAGCGAAAGATGCCTTCCAAAAGCTAAACAAAATATTAAGGAACAGGGAAAATTACGTTAGAAACAAAGAAAAGGGTAATGAACTGTTATGTAATACCGGTCCCTCGTATATGGCAGTGAATGTTAGGCTATTACCTCACATATGAAGAAAGGACTTGAAACAATAGAAATGTGGTTCTACAGAAGGATGTTGAGAATATCTTGGAACGAACATGTAAACAAAGATGAAAATAGAAAGAAAAAAGTATCTTTATACTTAACACCAGAGAGAGATAGTTGAAATTTCTAGCTAATATGATAAAGAAAGAGGCTTTTTTGCTATTCACGGAACAGAATGAAGACAAGAGGGACAGAGGAAAACACCTGACAAGCTTGAATGAATCGATGGCAAAGCAAGGTTTAGGAGATATAACAAAAAGAAACAAAGAACTACAAAGGATAAGAAATTGTGGAGAGCCATAATCACTAATGTCCTGAAGGGGCACTGCACATAGAAGAAGAAGACTTTATTTAATCAATAAGAAAGTTATTTGACATTACTGTTGCTTTCTACAAATGAATATTGCATTTAAGTATTAGTCAATATTTTAGCTTTTAATATAAAAATAGTTCTTATTTAAAACAAATGGATTGGTTTTGTTAAAGCTTTCTTTCTATTATTTAACTCTTTATTTAAAATAGCATTTTTATCATTTCTTAAAAAAAACCTCCATTCATATAAATTCATAGCATCATTATTCAGTCAAGTAATTATTTTCTCTTTTTATGTACTTACGCTACGTTCAACTAGTTTATATATTCCATAATGAAATTTGGGATCCGGTTTTAATTCAGTTAATTATTTAATTTGTAGACGACTTATTTGAAACCCCGGAAAGACAAGAATGTGTTGCATTGAATGAAACAAGTTATACGAAGATGGGTTGAAAAGTTCATAAGCCGAATATGAAGGAGTGGTGCTAGAGCTGTGAAATCCTGCATGCATTAATTTCAGTTCTTCTTATTAATAATTACACTTGCTTCTATCCAGGTAAACTAGCAAGCGGGTCTATGTTGAAAAATAAACCTCATTTTTTTTTACATTCAGTGAGAATATCTTGGTCAGCCTATGAACTTTTCGGCCGACTCTAGAAAAATATATACCGCATGAAAGAAGTTTCTATCTCAGATCTATGACTGGTTTTTGCGCTGCATCGACAAATTGAAGTGTGTCGACATGCAGCAAAACCACAGTAAATCCAGTATTCAGCGCGTCATTCAAACGAGCCAGTTGCTCACTGGTAAATTGCGCTGTAACAAATTAACTAGGGCGCTTTATAATAAATTCCTTTAAATCCAACCAAATGAAAAAAAATGGTTCATCTGTAAGTTCTGTTTAGATTGAGACGTTGAAAACTCTCCTAGATTTAGACGCGTTTTTGTTTGACTTAATATTCTCGTCAAACAGCTATATTTTTCATTGGTAGTGACTGACTTTAAAAAATTACATTTTCTGCGCCATAAACAATGACAAGTGCTCGTCTTGTTCTTGAAGAACTCATTTTCTTTACATGTAAATAACAGCGGAATAATTATAGAAATGAAAAACGGCTGAATGATTATATAAAATAATAAGGAGTTGAGTAGACGTCAAGCACACTGCTAACACTTCTAAGATATCGCTATCTATATCGTATTAAAAAATTTTCTGAGTAATCCTCCATCTACTATTTTGAACTTTGAATCACAATATCGCCCCACCAAGGCAATTCTATGAAAGCCGAACATAGAAAATCAACATAATTTTTTAAATTATTTTACCCCAATGCCACTAGTACGCAGGGATGGGGGGTTACAGGTAGTGAAATTAAAAGAGAAAACTGAGAATAGGGAGGATTGAGGAAAGAACAAAAGATTAACGGAATTCAAGAAGATAGAAGATGGCGATTGGTGTTGAATTTAAATTAAAGATTGTAGTTATCAGGGAAGCAAGTAAACGGAAGGGAGTTCCACAGGTGGGAAGTGCTAGAAAGGAAACTGTTGGAATAAAAGTGGCGGCTGCATTTAACTATTTCAACAGTAAAAGGATGGGACTTATATGCCAGTCTCGTAGTACGCTTAAATTCATGTGGTCGGAGCACCAGGGAAAAAGCTCGTCAGAGCAGTTGTCATGAAAATATTTCTAGAAAAGACAGAGGGAAGTCATGTGACGTCGGTGAGAATGTAATTGAAGTCGAGATGTCTGGTTAGTATCGATTGCATTATATATGCTTCTTTGGATTTTGTCAAGAATCTCATGATGTACAGCAAGCGCACCAGACCAGATACGATATGGAAAAAATGGATAATGCTTATAATCAGTCCATGCATCGTACGGATCTGTCTATCTGATCGTTTTCAGACGAACAAGTGACCACTTCTTTCCAACTATTTCTGACATTCATAGGTCTACCTAGTTCTGACTTTCTGATTCCGGTATCGTCTACAAACGATGAAGATTCTTGTTGAATCTTTTTTTTTTCGTAATGTGGATTTCTATCGTCAAAGCTGATGTACAACTTATTGTTTAATTCTACAGAAAATGACCACTAAATGCACACTTTACAATCGCATTCCCAATCTTTGCTGGTTATCCGTTGGGTCTATATTATTTCTTACTTGAAAT
>CAHIKZ030001001.1:690000-757500 GCA_903632075.3 Acanthosepion pharaonis | reverse complement strand
CAAAGGGCACTCATCTAAAGGCAAGGAAGGGCAAAAATATTTTAAGTCAAGTGATAGCGATTGCTGTATTAGTTGTACTATTTTTGAATCAAGCACGGGCAACGCCGGGCCATGCTGCTTGTTTCAAATATTTCTTCAGTTCTTTAATTTTCGAAAGTTTGAACTGAGCGTTAGTTGTTCTCAAGTCGAAATTCTGCTTTTGAAAACGCTACACACAATTCTGAAACCACGCTGGCACCATTAGATTCAGAGATTCAACAACGTCCTGTTTCTGCTACAATTTTATTCTTCGAGGAAGATTTCTTTTCATCTTCTTTTACTTTTAACTATTTTACACCGCCATCTGTTGATCAGATAAACAAAGTAATGGGTCTGAATATAAAACTATATGTGCTGCTAGACATATGGGAAGAGGGGGGGTTAAATCAGTGACATTAAAAATAACAGACTAAGCAGGCACAAGCACTTCAAAGCGTTGATGGAATGTAACCTGTAATGTTCCAAAGAGTTAAAAACTGAAAACGAAAGAGCATTCAGTTTTATATCCATTACTTTCACCTTAAGTAAAAATCCTTTCCTATAGCATTTAAAACATGGTATGCGCACACAAAGAACTGAGGAAATTTCAAACACAATTCTCTGTTTTCCCTCACATTATGCTGGAAGTTTTGAGCGAAATACGAACGAAAGGAACACTTACACTTAAGATCAGAAACAGAAGGTTGAAATTTCTGAGACACGTAATAAGGAAGAGCTAGAAAACTTGACGTTCACAGAACATATGGAAGGCAAGAGGTGACAAACAGAAACAGACATAGCAAACAGGTTATGTAAATAGCTGGAAGAATATAGATTCAGAAGAATAGTAAGGCGACAAACATTACTTAGAGCTACAAAGGATAGGAAGTTGTGGAAAACCATGATCGCCCAAATCATGAATAGTCGTTGACGAAACTCGTTTCCGAGTATTGGAGTTCACATCGACATTTCGTTATGTGTGGTGTTCAATCGGAAGAGACGTTCGCAGCCACTACAGAGTTCAGGGAATGGAGATCATTATATTATTCACTGATGTCGCTAATTAGTCACAAAGTTATCCTTATCGGTACGTAACATGAAACTCTTCCAATCGATCTCAGTTACACTTTATCTTTTTAATTTGTTTGGCTACTTGTTCGTGCATTCCTAAGTTAATATTTTTAACCTCGGTGTAATTTATTTGTTCCATTTGTGTTGTGCAATCCCATCTGTTGCACATGTGGTGAGTGTGTATAACTTTCGTTCCATTGTAATCTCCAATGTACATTTAAGCGTAATCTCATATCACAATAGCCACGCGAAGTCATGACACCAAAAAGTCAATCGCACAAGGACGTATACTGTACTTTTATGGCTAGCATGATGGTTTTGTTTATTGGTTTTGCTTAGCAGCATAACATGGGTTATTTAATGCCAAAATTTAAATATTTTGAATATTTAGCTTCAACTAAATATATTTTGAATGCAATTGCATGCCTTCAACTACAGTTAAAATGTATTGTTGGTCATTTTACTATAAATATGTATTGCTGGTAAGTTTTTTTTTATATAAAAATATATTGCTTGTATTTTTATACTTTCTTAGCGTTTTGTTTTTGTTTGGGGGTCCACTATTTGCCCATAGATGGGATTCTTACAGGTGCTACCACTACGGGTCAGCGTGACCCTAGGAACAATAGCAATTAAGAAGTGGTTCCACGCTCCTAAAAACTTCCAATCTCCTAAACAGAGGTCTTGCTGCCTGATGTAGTTTATCGTCATACCCAGGACTAAGCATGTTTGACTTAAAAGTAAAAAAGGTTCTAAGAAAAACAAATATTCGATCCTCAATTGTGGAACTTAAGTTAATTTTATGACTTTTATGTTTCAAGCTCTTCCATGACGAAGATGATAATGGCTCTCACGCTTTCCTTTCTTTTTTGTTCTGAGTAATTTTTTTAACTCTTCGTCTCTTCACCATTCCCCTTTGTCCTTCTTCTGTCATCCATACATATAAACTCCTTAAGTAGGTTGATTGCTGCTTCGTCTGCTTTTCTTGGCTTCAATATGTCCTTAGATTTTTAAATATCTAGTTTCTCTTTCAATAATATGTGTCCCAGAAATTTAATCTCTCTCTTTCTGACTATAAATTTTTGTTCCAGTTTTCCTTAAAACTTGCTCGTTGCTCACATGCTCCGTCCATGGTATTCTTAAAGTTTGTCAGTAAAATCATATCTCTGTCGCTTCAAAGCGCTTCCCCTGTGAGGAAACCTTCCAGCCTTCACTGCCGGAGATCAGATATTGGATTCAACACTCTTTTCTTTGTTTCTAAATATATTTTTCCTATATCTTAGTACGTTTCTTAATTTTTAGATGGTAATTTTTGCTATTCCCATACGACTTAGAATTTCTGCATCTATTACTAAACTTGATTTTGACATCTCCGATATGTACCTCACACCTGTTTTTTGTTGTTGATGGCTATGTATTCTGACTTCTTAGGGTTAATCTTCATCACTTTTTACTTTTCATTACTAGCTTATATAAGAGTTCTTTCAACTTTCTTTCTAAGTTCTGTCGATAATAAATCCCCGTATGTTTTTAGTTGTGCTGTAGTTAATTCAATTTTCTATTTTTTGTTTTGTTTTTGCTTACTTGCTAAACCGAGATGACTAAGTACATGATTCCTGGTTTGGTTTGTTTTGTTTTACAGCATATCAACCTCAATTGGTTATTTAATGCCGACAAAATTTTTATTGCTGGTAAAGTTTTTCTTCAAAAATCTATTTCTGGGAATATTTTCCCTTGAAGAAATTTATAGCTGGTCATATTTTTCCAAAGAATGTATAGCTGTTTGTATTAGTGGTATTTTTTTTTTTTTAAGTATTGTTGATCTTTCCTTCAAAAATTATTGCTGGTAATAATTTTTTTTTATTACAAAGTATTTCTGGTATTAAAACATATTTTTACACAAGTTTGGGTGTTAACTATTTGCTCATAGCTGGGACTCTAACAGGTGCTATGACCTTGGGTCAGGGTGAACCTGGGAACACCAGCAATTAAGAGGTGGTTCCACACTCCTCAAAACCTCCTGTTGGACGTAGTTTATCGTCTTACCCAGGACGCGGATGTAGTTTATTGTCATACCCAGGAAGGACATACGTTCTAGGTATGACGATAAACTACATCCGGCAGCAAGGACTCCGATCAGGAGGTTTTGAGGAGCGTGGAGGCACTACTTAATTGCTGTTGTTCCCTGGTCCACCCTGGCCAGGGCTGGTAGCACCTGTTAGGGTTACAGTTATGTCTTATTTTTCTTTTTTTCTTTTTTTTTTTTGATTGATATAGAAAAAAAGTAAGTTTTCTTACAAGAAAGATATTCGTTGGCAATAAAAAATGAATTTATTACAAGAATCCAAAACAACGAAGATCCTGACGAAATCCAGAATAGACTTTATATAAACTGAATTTACTAAAGAACTTTGTTTGATTTTTCTCCAGGTTATCATTGTATCTATTAATCAGTCATTTTTCCAACTCATCTATCTATCTATCTATCTATCTATCTATCTATCTATCTATCTATCTATCTATCTATCTATCTATCATTATTCTATCTTATCTATCTATCTATCTATCTATCTATCTATCAATCATTATTCTAGCTTATCTATCTATCTATCTATCTATCTATCTATCTATCTATCTATCTATACATCTTATCTATTTATCTGTCAATCATTATTCTAGCTCATCTATCTATCTATCTATTTGTCAATCATTATTCTAGCTCATCTATCTATCTATCTATCTATCTCATCTATTTATCTGTCAATCATTATTCTAGCTCATCTATCTATCTATCTATCTATCTATCTATTTATCTGTCAATCATTATTCTAGCTCATCTATCTATCTATCTATCTATCTCATCTATTTATCTGTCAATCATTATTCTAGCTCATCTATCTATCTATCTATCTATCTATCTCATCTATTTATCTGTCAATCATTATTCTAGCTCATCTATCTATCTATCTATCTATCTATCTATCTATCGATATAAAGTTCCTTATATATCACTCTATCTAGCTAGCTATATCGGCGGATGAATAAATTCTTAAATTCTTATCAACAAATCCCTACTTGTTTGCTCCAAATTGTAGAACACTGGCACCCACTCAATTCAAAATCGGCTGTAACCTGACTCTTTCCTTAAAGACAGAATTTAATTTTGTTTGTTTGCTTCACTCCAAAGATTCAAATGGAAATAGTACAGTCAGTAGTGAGTTGCTATGGGCAAGTTGTATATTTTCAGTTATTTTCACTCTGTAAAATAATCTTAATCTTTTAACCTTTTTATCAAAAGAAAAACATTACCCAGGAGAAATGGTATAAAAAGTCGATATGAAAATATCCGTGGTTTCTTTAAATATACCTGGCACAGGTACAAATCATGAGCTTTTATCGGCACCAGACTAGCCCGATAAAGTATATATTTCATTATATTATGAAGAATATACGTTTTCAAAATCCCTACCGTAATATCTACTTTCGCTATATTTTCTGGATGTCTTTTGTAGGAAATAAGCTCGTACCTTTGCCAAATATAGCAAGCAGTTCCAATATCATTTGACCTACTTTATCGAACGCATAATCTATAAAACACAGGTACACGTGCTTCTGCATGTGTATTGCTTATTCTGATAGCATTCTGGGCATAAATATCACGTTCATTGTTCCCAGATGAAGAGGAGACTTGAAGCCACAGAAACCTGGTTCTACAGAAGGATGCTGAGGATACCATGGACCGAACATGTGAACAACAACGAAGTTATGGAGAAAATGGAAACAAAAAGGAAACTTATACTTAACACCAGGAAGAGACAGTTAAACTTTATGGGGCTTATAATGAGGAAGGAGGGCTTAGAAAATCTGATACTCACAGGACAGATAGAGGGCAAGAGGGACAGAGGAAAACAATGCATAACATAGTGAGCTTGAATAAACGAATGGCGGAACAGGGTTTAGGAGAAAGAACAAAAAGACAAGGTTTATTAAGAACAACAAAGAAGTTGACAGGAAGAACTACAAGGAACAGGAAGTTGTGGAGAGTCATGATATCCTACGTCCTGAAGGGACACCGCAAATAAATAGGAATTTGTAATTTGAGCTCATAAATCATATCAAGGAGGTAGAGTAATGGATAGCGGTTCAGATTGAGGAATCGGCGAGCCGAGTTCGAATTGCAGTCGAATCTATTACAATCACTTACGTGCTAATAGCCTTTGGAAAAGTATGAATTCTCTTTTTCTCTCCCCGGCCATGGGTAAATAGCAGGACAGACCGGGTTCTATAGCCTTGGTCTACAGCAAAATGGCAAACTACTGCGGGAAAAATCTGCCTCGTCAGTCATGTATCATGTATATATGATCGCCTAAGCGTGTATCACAGATGGCACATAACTAACTGACTGAAATCATATCTGATGTCATTATCTTGTTCCTTACGGTTTCCCTTACTATTTTGCAAAGTTACCTGATGAAATATAAAGGTTAATAAATCTATATATATGATTTATTTTTTACAGGTAACGGCCCATGTTTTCCCTCATTAATACAGCATCACTCGTACCGGGTTATTGATTGTTATGTTAGAATACAGCTAAACACATAATTTTGAATACCGTGTAAATATATACATATTGGCTAATAAAGGAAAATGAAAAATCAAATGACAATTAGGTGGGAATGTAATGAAGGACAGTTAAAATAAAGATTGCAGGTAATTCTGTGGACTTGCATAAGAAAGTTAACCAGAAGTACTACCGTATTTGCTATGGACAATATACGAAGTTTACTCATCGCAACACGAGAAGCACTACGTGTCTTCATTGAAGCCATTGGGCACCTAGAGTTGGTGTAATGGTTAGCAAGCTTGTCTCGCTAGAACAATTACGACAGAGTAGTGAGTTCGATCCTCACTGTGTGCCCCATACTTTCAGCCTTATGCCACAACTGAGCTACTTTTGGAAAAATCACTTGGGCATCTCGGCGTGGTGTAATGGTTAGCAAGCTTTTCTCGCTAAAACGGTTATGACTGAATAGTGATTTCGATTCTCACCGGGTGCTCCATAGTCTTGGCCGTGTTCCACATCTAAGCTACGCTTAGGAAATCATTTTTATGCTACAATTTCATACAAAATAATTATCTGTGTCCATTGAAGCCATGACCGGGGCGAAACTTTTACAGTTTATCATAAAAATGCATAACAAGTAGAAATGTTTTATAACCGTTTGGAAGTGTAAAAAACAGCTACTGTAAATGATGGCGCCACCAAGTAGTCATGGAAGAATCATGTGGCAACCTGGAAAACCTGAAATTGCTATCATCGAAATGAGATTCAGATTATTGCTTGAACCGGATTATTGATTGAACCAGATTTCTGATTGGTGATGTTCAAACTATGCCCAAATATGATTAATCTGAAGTAAATCCACTCACTGATGTCCGTCCTTAGTGTGACGATAAACTACATTCGGTAGCGAGGCCTTTGATTGGCCGGTTTGAGGCACGAAGAACTATCTGTTAATTACTGTTGTTCTTAGGTCCACCGTGGCCCGGGATGGCAACCCTTGTTAGAGTCCCACGTAAGGGCAAATAGTGGACCCCCAAACTGGAGCCAAAACATTATGAAAGTATGAATATGCATTTTTGTAGTAAAAATACCAGCAATAAATTTTCACGGTAAAAAGAAAATTAGCAGCAATACATTATTGGAAACAGATTACCAAAGTTCACAAGAAAATTAAATTTCGGCATTAAATGACCCATAAGGAGTTGATATGCCGTTAAACAAACCAAACCACTGATGTCAGTGTGGCTTATCACTTTCAGTGTTGCAGTATTGTAGCATTGTTGCCTGGATGTGCTGGCCCACTTTGCGAAAATAGGAAATAACCATTTGTTAGGAATAAATGACTATAAAGACGCTGTCGGCGATTTCACATTGGAGCCACCATTTTGGCTTCAATCGGATTCTCTGTAGCACCGACATCGCCAACACAATATAATAAGAAATACGACACAAAGCAGGTTGTATTGTACACTACAGCGTCTAGGATGGTGTGGAAATAGCACTAAGCGCTAGCCAGTTTATAATCCAAATGCTAGGGACTGACATTTCATGATGTCTTGGAAACGTATATATGCCTCGACAGCAGTTTTGTAAGGTATGAATAGACGTATAAGTACATCTACAGCAGCGGAAGTGTTAAACAACTAAAACAAAATGTAACATGAAACAAAAAGATTTACTAAATACGTTATTTTATACCGTATTCCAGAATTCTACTAGTTTAGTTCTATTGAAATGTCTTTTTATACTATTTGTTATTAGACCCAAACATAAAAAATGTTTAAGAGACCATTTAAGTAACATGAATACTAATTTTAGTGCCAAAATTAAGTAACCCGAGTACTAGTCAAAATTTAAGTTACCAATCAAAATCGTTTATCTCTATATAGTCAATATGCTATATATCAAGGGTGGGGACTACCAAACAAAATGTAGCTAGTAAAATACATTTTTTTAAAACTCTGAATTCAAAACTGGTCGGGAGTGGGGCTAGCAACTCCAATCCTGTAAAAACCTACTTACTACAAGCAACAGTAGCAATGTATACCGTGATTGTAACCCTATACTTACACAGGGGAGTCTACAAGACCTACATACATACATACATATATATATATATTACTTATTTTTATTTAAATTTTATTAGATGAAGTATTAAATTTTTACTAGTATTTTTGCATTTTAATTTTAGTTGTTTGACATGGCAACTTCCCAGAACACATGTGTGCTGGCAACCGGAGTATTTGCAATGGTCTTGATATTTATCCAGTGTTTGAATTTCGATTTTATTCTGTCGTCAGTTGCAACAGCGTGATCCATGACGAGACAGAATTTATTTTCACGGTTTACAAAGATGGACGATATGCTTAAATTTTGGCATTCGCTAAAATTTTGTTTCTCAATTGTCTATGACAGATTCGGGTTTGTCTTTATATATTAGAATGTATAATCAAATATCGCTCACTTGCACTATTCCTAGTGGACGACGATTCCTAACCAAGTATATTTATTTTTGTACTGCTTCTGGGCCGGTTTGCCGCATTCATTTGCGATTGATAATTTCATATTAGGCCAGGTTGCATTTATTATATTCCGTCTTGTTTTCGCCTTAAGGATCCTCTTAATAGGAATGCTCTTTCTTTCTTTATATGTTTCTGATGTAGCTACACGGTTATCAGCGCGTAAAGTGGAACCAGCGCACCAAGTTCAAATCCCAACCTCGCTTGTTGCGTTCAGTTTAGTACAAACGTCCTTGGGGAAAGTATGAATCCACCCGACTATGGATTAAATATCAACGTAAACTAAGTTCTCTAGCCTCATTTAGCTACCCGACTGTTGTGGTCTGTTTAGCGGCCAGAAAGAAAGACATGGAAGACGAAGGTAGGCTGAACAATTATAATAATAATAATAATAATAATAATAATAAATAAACAAATAAAAAAAAACATAAAAATGAAAGAGTGTTAGTAATAAACAGGTAGCGTTGTACGTTCGAACGGTAGGTTAACACTGCGTCTCGGCTCCCAACCGACCCTTCAAGTATTTATGAGAGGAGGAAGAGTTCATTCTACTGCAGGAGGGTTTACCACAACACCGACTAATAGAAAGAAACTCTGGATTCAGAGCCGTGGAGAAGGCAATGAGAAACAACACGCCGTATTTCTCGAAAAGGCATGGCAATGGATAGTTAATAAAGAACAAGGAAGCTGTGGAGAGTCGTGATTACCTACTTCTCGAAGGGATATGGCATTAAAAGAAAAGCTTATTACTTCAGTATGAGTGGAAAAAAAACTATACGCAAATCTTAAACATCACTCTATGAATTGTCTAAATTCTTTCATTAGGTCCTTTTTTTTGCAAAGGTCTTTGGAACCATTCCCTAATGATTATCGGTAAAAAAAAAAATTCGCTTATCTTTCATATTCTCTTTATTTCTCGGTTAAATATGATCATTTTTCTAAGCAGAGTTTTAGATGTGGCTCAAGATCGAAAGTATGGGACACCCATTGACGATCGAACTCACTATTTCTCGGGCATTAAAAAAATTCCTTAAGTTTCAATTTATGACGTAGCCTTGTTCACAAAAAAAAATTGTTTAATAAACTGATAAACTTATAAAATTATTTGTCTATTTATTGTTTTATTTATCTCAACATTGTTCAGTAGTTTTTGTTGCATTGACAATAGTGTCAGGTCATCTGCATCAGTGATCATTGACTTAGATTATGCAGATGTTCTGGCCTGGATGCTGAGAGCATAGCCAATTCAAAAGAAAGTACTGAATAATCTTGAGAATACCGCCCAGAATGCTTGTCTTTATTTAAATGCTGCAAAGACCGAATATATCAGCTTTAAACATCTGGCTTCTGTAGACACTTTAAATGGGAACCCTCTTAATGCAGTCAATACTTTCCCACACCTTTGTAGCTAAATCGTCTCCACAGAAAACATGTAAAAAAAATTAGCATCGTTAAAGGATGGACTTCTATAAATAAATTAGACATCGTCTGGTAATCAAATCTAGTGAACGATCTCAAATGCAGCTTCTTTCACGCCACTTTTGAAGTCGTTTTATACGGAGTAACAGCATGGACTCGAGATCATATCCTAGAATCGAAGCTGAGCAGGAAATATACCCACATACCTAGAACTATGCTGAAAAAGCATACAACAAAGAACCAATTACACAGGGAAATATCAAGCATGTCAGAAATAATTTGCCAATAGCGAATGTGCTTTGTTGGACGCGGCTGGTGTGCCAAAGATGAGCTAGCGACTTCCTACTCTGGACACAAAGACACGGACACACCTGGGTCGGTCAATCAGTAACAACTATGCTCACATACTTGATGATTCCCGAATTTGATCGAAAACTGCCATAGGCGGAGGTGTACGAATCATGGGTAGCCAAACTAGTTTGATAATTCGCTTCTAACCTCGATTCTGGTAATTCTAATTTCAGTATTATTTACTTAATCAATGGAAATCAAACAACACAAAACTTAAAAAATACCAGATATTTTTTTTAATCTTATTTGATTTTTTTCTCCATATCCCATTCTCTGATAAAACTTTAATAAAAGCGAAACACGTTAGATTTATAAACGTTTACTATTTATTCCTTACCAATTATTCCTTACCAATTATTCCTTACCAATTATTCCTTACCAATTATTCTATCGGATTCTGATTCATATTTGATCTATATGTGATCCCAAATATTTTGTGTGTGTGTGTAAATTTTACTTTGGAAAGATTTAGAGAATATATAAATAAGCGTTTATAAAATAAAACAAACACACTTTGTAATTAATACAGGTATTATTATCTCAAGAAATCACGAATCTCCGAGTCGACCGCCGATAAGTATGAATTTAAAGTACGTCGGATACAATTAAATAAAATTGTAAGAAGTAAATTTTAGATATCCTGACAAACTCAGTTACATGAACATATATTATCACTGTCTCTATTTCCCTGTCTGTCGCTGTCTCTCTTTTTATATATATATATATATATATATATATATATATATATAGTCCCGTTCAAAAGTATTGGAACGGCAAGGCCATCTCCTTTGTTTTTGTTCACTGGAGACATCTGGGTTTAAGATCAAAAGATGAATATGAAAAAAGAGTTCAGAATTTTAGCTTTTATTTCCTGCTATTTACATTTAGATGTGTTAACAGTTTACGACATACAATCTTTTGTATTAGGTCACCCCATTTTTAGGTGAGCAATATTAAAGAAACAGGTAGTCTTAAAGTAAATAACATTTAATATTTGGTTGCCTAACCCTTATTTGAAATAAATGCATCAATCTTACCATCCATTGACATCACCAAACTGTTTCATTCTTCATTTGTGATGATTTTCCAGACTTTTAACGCAGCCTCTTTCCGTTTCTTTAGGGCGGTTTTTTTTCCCTTCAGTCTCCTCTTCAAGTATGAAATGCAATCTCTACTGGGTTAAAGTCCGGCGATCGACTTGGCCAGTCTAAAATTGTCCACTTTTTCCCCTGATGAAGTCTTTTGTTGTATTCGCAGTATGATTTGGATCATTGCCTTACTGCTCGATTAATTGCCTTCCTCCCGATTAATTTGGATGCATTACTCTGTAAAATGACCGACAAAATTTTTCTGTAGACTTTTGAATTCATTCTGCTTTATGAGATACATCATCAATAAATATGAATGAACCAGTTCCAGAAGCAGCCATGCACCGCCAAGTCAAGGCACTGCCTCCAACATGCTTCACAGATAAACTTGTACGCTTTGGTTCATAAGCAGATCCTTTCTTTTTCCATATGCTGGCCTTTCCATCACTTTGGTAGAGACTAATCTTGGTCTGCTCATTCCATAAAACTTTCTTCCAGAACTATTGTCACTCATCTCTGTAATTCCTTGCAAATTCCAAAATGGCCTTTAGATTCTTACTGCTGATAAGTGGTTTGTATTTTGTGGTATGGCCTCTATATTTCTGTTCTCGAAGTCTTCTTCTAACCTGCGCCCCTGAACTGTGGAGGTTGTTAGTGTTGTCACTGAATGTTGTTTTGTGGATTTCCCTCATAGCTCTCACAATGTTTCTGTTATCAACTGCTGTTGTTTTCCTTGGCCGACCGGTTCTATGTCTGTTGTTCAGTACAACAGTAGTTTCTTTCCTTTTCAGAACATTCCAAATGGTTGTTGGCTACGCCCAATGTTTGTCCAAAGACTCTGATCGATTTTCTTTCTTTTCTAAGCTTCAAAATGGCCTGCTTTTCTCTCATAGACATCTCTCTCATTTTAATATAGTTTTATCATTTTAAAGAAGGTGAAATATAAGGCTAAAACCAAGAGTAGTCATTCAGAACTATTTAATATTTAAACAGTGAATATAAAAGGCAACACCGGAACGACAAGAAACGTGTTCCAATAGATTTGCTCATTTGAAAAATGGGTTCAAACAAAAATGTGGTATGTCCTAAGTTGTTTAATACATCTAAATGTAGATGGGCACCCCGGCGTGGTGTACTGGTTAGCAAGCTTGTCTCGCTAGACCAGTTACAATTGAAAAAGTGAGTTCGATCCTCACTAGATGCCCCATACTTTCGGCCTTGTGCCACATCTAAGCTATGCTTGAAAAATCTCTACATCTAAATGTAGATACCGGGAAATAAAAGCTGGAATCCTGAACACGTTTTTCATATTCCTCTTTTGATCCTAAACTCAAATGTTTTCAGTACTGCCGTTCCAATACTTTTGGAGTGGACTATCTATCTATCTATATATATATATATATATATATATATATATATATATATATATATATATATATATATATATATATATAGAGAGAGAGAGATTGCTAATATACAAGAGAGATTTCTAGATAAATTGATATATATATATAGAGAGAGATTGCTAGATAAATTGATATATATATATAGAGAGAGAGAGAGATTGAGATTGCTTATATACAAGATAGGTTGCTAGATAAATTGATATAAGCAGGGTTAGAGAGAAAATGGGAAATATATATTTTGCTAAGTATAAATCAATCTGTTTAATGTATTTCATGACGCTCCGGGTAATATTGTAAATGTACGCTTTTCTAGTGGAAACTTTCTGAAGAAACCATTTTATCCTCCAACATACCAAATAAAATATTAACTGAGGGTAGAATACCATCTTCATTTAGGAAGCGTGAGAAGAGTCAGTGTTTCCCATCAGAGTGTTAACCAAACCGTTACCAGCTTGTTGCTTTCCAACAGTACATATTGATAATATCGCTTCTTCAGGATAATGTTGTATAAGTACTCCGTCGTGTGAGACTCAATGGATCAGGTGACTATTGATGTATACACTTTCGGCGGTTAGTATGGCTACTCGGATTGATGTTCAGCAACGCAGCCTTGTACACTACAAGAAATCATCTACTGTGTGTTATAACGCATTCTTTCTTTCAGTTTTATGAAAGCTACACTATAGGCAAATAGTTTAGGTTCACTCTCTAGATTTTTAGGTTTTGCGCCATTTTCAAAACTAATTTACCAGCTTAGTTTGAGCAAGAGAGATTTCTCTTCCAGAAAGTGTTTATTATATATTCAATAATAAGAATAATAATAAATTACTACTGCATAAAATAATCCTTAAAAAAATTGGACGCAATAGGTTAGTTTCAGCATCTTATTGTAATAGCAATTTCTCTTTTTTCTTAATAATTTCATCCCAAGCAAGACAATAAAGACACTAAGCCGCAAGAGGTTACCGAGTATGAAAAAAAAACACTATAAAGGAGAAAGAACAATGAAAAACAGGAATTAAGAAGCCAGAAGATAACGATAGACATTGCATTTAAATTTTTGCAGAGCTGACTGGAAAGCAAGAAGCCGGAAGAAAGTTTCATAAGCGAAAACTGCAATAGAAGAAAAGGTTAGCATCGAACTTGCAGTTACATCTAGTCATTTCAACCTAAAATGACGAGACCTTGCTGCCAATCTAGTACTGTACTTAAATTGATAAAATCTAGGTATCATAGAAGAAAGCCCATCAGAACAATTACCATGAAAGTATTTATAGAAAGCACAAGGAAGATACGTTACGGCGATGGGAAAGTTATTGAAATCGAGATGCCAGGTCACGACTGATAACATTGCAGCTTCTTCTTTTGGATTTTATCAAGAATTTCTAAATATAAGCAGAAGCAGCAGACCGGATATGACAGTAATATTCAAAGTATACCCATGGGCAAATGGAAGACTTATAAATGTCTAAGATAGATCCTGGCGCAAAAAAACTGTCTAGCTTGACACAGTGAACCGAAGAGACCTAGTAACAGCAGATTTAGACATTGATTCAATATAAACTTTCTAGTTCATGCCATCGAAAAACGTTACCCTGAGAATTTGCAATGAATCATTCTTCTAGAAGTTAGCATCAGTTCTCTGGAGTTAGAGAAACCAACGAAGGTATGAAATTTATTATTAACTTTAAAGCTGGGCTCCAAACATTTGGCCTATAGTGCATCTCCAAATTGTGCACTAGTAGTCAGTCACTTCGCTATTATTTAGCGTGAAAGCCTTTGTTCAGTACTAGCATCGTTAGGTCTTAGCTCCCTAAAGCGTTGATAAGTATTTTTCCTGCTCGGGACACTACATATAGGTACTTATCAAACCTAAATGTGAGTATACCACACATCGGGAATGATGCTCTTCTTTGTCACTCAAATCTTTCTTGGCCAGAGCAGGTATCCGTCAGTCTCAGGAGACTATGAAGTTATGCTGTGAATGAAGTTTTAGGCACAGACGGTAGGCTGTTGTTTCGCAGTTCTTCAGTGCACAAGGCACAGATAGATAGATAGATAGATAGATAGATAGATAGATAGATAGATAGATAGATAGATAGATAGATAGATTTGGCGAATGGAATATTACCCTGTAGTGGATCTTTCCTCGAAGTTTATTCTTTATAGAGTATAGTATATTTGCATTCATTTAAAAGCGCTATAGGCTTAAGATTATGAGCACAGGCTGCCCTAAGCAACTGGTTCTAATGTATAAGTTACCCACTGTTACTTACATCGGTTAAAGGAGGTTGTTGGTGATGTCACTGATTGCTGCTTTCGGGTTTTCCTTCACAGCTCTCACAATGTTTCTGTTATCAACTTGGCCGAATGGTTCTATGTCTGTTGTTCAGTACAACAGTAGTTTCTTTCCAAATTGTTGTTGGCTACGCCCAATGTTTTTCCAATGGCTCTGATTGATTTTCCATCTTTTCTAAGCTTCAAAATGGCTTGCTTTTCTCCCATAGACATCTCTCTCATTTTCATATAGGTTTATCATTTTTAAAAAGAAATTCAGTCTTTACAGGTGAAACCCAAGGTTAAAACCACTTTTTACTCACTTCGGTTAAAGGGAATAGTCCCGACATGCTTAGATTGTAAGCCGCAAGTGAAGGTTGGATGTAGTCTTGGCTGTCAAAATCTATATGAGGCGTTTTCCTTAGGAGCATTTTATGGCGCTGTACTCGAAAGAGTGTACTCGACGTCGGTTTATCTGCTTCTATGTCTCTGGACCTTTGCACGCGCAGCTTTTACGAATCAATAACTGTCCTTTCTGCCACTTGTTATGATTTGGGATCATTAAGCATATCAAACTTATTACCACTGAACCAATACTACATCTGGTTTGGATATGATTTCTTGGCTTTTTCTAATGCCACATTACGTTACTGACGTATTGAGTAACAGAAGACTTGGAATATACATTTGTAAGCATTATCCGTTACGAAAAAAAATAGTATCGGAGATAAAGAAATTAAACATAGAATATGCCGCACTTGGGTTAGTTTCGTACAACGCCACAAGTTGCTACAAAAATAAAACACTAACCTAAAAATTCGAGTCATGTTCTTAAATAGTGTCATCTGATCGAGACTTTCATGAGGATGCCATACATGTTGCCTGACTCATTCAGAAATATCGAAATTGTCATTTCTATACAAAACACTTTCAAACTACTTCAAATAAAAAGTTATGAAGCAAGTCCCTATCAAAACTGGAAAGAGCAATAAAAGTTACTGGACAAAAACTATTTTGCTGAAAAATCGCTTTAATAATTTTTTTTTTTTATAAATTTCAATCGATCGTAGCACTGACTGTTTAATGAATGTCAAATGTTTCCTCATAAGGAAACGGATAATACCATTATTTGGCCAACTTCTATGCAATTTTAACATGGCCATTTATGTACAAAACAATCATGATTCAATCATCCAAAATTTCAGTTTTCCTTTAAAACCAAAACTTTCAAAGAGTCTTCAACTTTTAAGTAGTAACGTTTTTTTTTGTGTTCTTTTAGAAGAAAGGGCCCCAGACGAGACATTTAGGATAAGGCGTTTTTGAAACCCTGCAGATTTGTGAAGATGGCATTTTTATTTCTTTTGAAAAAACAAAAACAAAAAGAAAGAAAGAAAGAAAAACATATGGAGCCAACCGTAGAGACCGTCATTTCATTTTAAGTTACACTGGTGCGTTGCTATTTTTGCTTAAAATATATGGCTTTTAAGAGGAAGAAGCTTGCTGGGAAGGTACGAAATGAGCAAAGGTGTGTGTTAGAGAGTACACTTGGATTTAGACAAGAAGAGGAAAAGAAGCGAAGTAATGTTCGTACATTGCGCAGAGCAGTAATGAATAAAATGGAAGACAAGCGATATTCTTAACAGAAGATTTATATTATATAAAGAAAAAAAAAGTCCAGTCTGAAGAAATGAAACGTAATCTTGATAGTCAGCCATATTTGATGCCAGAAAAAGAAGTGCTCCTGATAAAAGTGGGAAGCAGGGTACATACAATTTTTAGATTTATCATTCTTTTTTTTGTATTTGTTTTTTCTTTGGGCAGTTCGTATGTAATGGCATCGGCAGATTATATCTATTTATAGTTATATACCAAGATTCATAGATAAGTACCTTGCATATAAATTTCCGTGAAAACTCTGCTTCCATTTGCGCATGTGTAAACGAAAATCGATCGTAATAAGTATCTCATTGATAAAAGAGGAAAACAAAAAAAGGAAAGAAAAGGAAATGAAAAAGATGTTTGATGATATGAGGATAAGATGTTCATTAATTACACTACTATTTTTTAAAGTAAACTGATCGGTACAAGGCCACTTTGG
The DNA here is from genome assembly GCA_903632075.3 of Acanthosepion pharaonis. Taxonomy (NCBI): domain Eukaryota; kingdom Metazoa; phylum Mollusca; class Cephalopoda; order Sepiida; family Sepiidae; genus Acanthosepion; species Acanthosepion pharaonis. Next base: position 740,686 of record CAHIKZ030001001.1, on the reverse strand, counting down.
TGAGCATTTTGATACCTGGCGATGCGAAGAGAATCCAAAATTCAAAGATATATAACAACATAGATAAGCGTTTCATATATAGGAATAAATATGGCACATCGACTTGTTGTAATGGTTAGCGAGTTTGTCTCGCTAGATCAATTACGGCTGAATAGTCAGTTCGATCCTGACTGGATGTTCCGTACTTTCGTCCTTGTGCCACATTTAAGCTACCTTTAGTAAATCACTATTTACCGCTAGATTAATTACGATTTAGTAGTTCGATTCTCACTGAGTGCTATATACTTTCGGCCTTGTACTACACCTAAGCTATGCTTAGTAAAACGCTGGGCACTACGATGTGGTGTAATGGTTAGAAGCTTGTTTCGTTACATCAATTTCGACTGAGTAATGCGTTCGATCCTTATTGATTGCTCGTACTTTTGGCCTTGTGTCACATCTTAGCTACGCTTAGTATAATCGATATATCAGAATCAATATATATGGCCCTCTCTCTCAAATATATATAAGTTACAAATTTTTTAATCCGATATTATTTCTATTAGGATGGAAGTTATTTTTAGTGGGTAAACGTATTTGAGATGATATCCTTTTCATTTTAAACAGTGAAATTAAGACCAATTGGCCTAGAAATCGAGAAGTTCTCATTAAAGTACACATTTAAAGAAACGCTTATACTAATAATAAATAATCACTAATACTTATACTAATAATAAATAATGACTGGAAATCCATTAAAAATTACCTTATTTCCGTTTCTGGTTCGAAAATATAATATATATTTTCATCCTCTTGGAGTCCAAAATTCGCTTGAGGATGAAATGGAACTAATGTCTTTAATCTAATTATAAAATTAAATTCGAAGCTTTTAGCTTCCATTTTTGTAACATGGTTAGAACTGTGTAGCGAGAAAAAAAAACATATTTTAAATCAATTAATTTATAATATATATATATATATATATATATATATATATATATTTATTGATATATGTTGACCCTAGGGTTTCACGCATACATATATATTATTTATATTTATATTCACTTTTTTACATATATATATATATATATATATATATATATATATATATATTTGACCGATGTTGTTTCATTTGTTTCGCAATCATGCTCTTGGCAAAGGTATAAGTATTTCTCTGACAATATGTTAAATAATACCATGCAGACAAGGCACTTTTGCCTCAGGTGGCAGCTAGTTTAAGATAAGGAAAACTCTGAATTCGAGCCGGAGGAAATCTCTTTGGGGATTAGTTTGCCTGAAAGATAAAATTCAATTCACTACACCATAGTAAAAGTCAGTTTAACTAGGACTGTAGACATCAACACGCTATGAAGAGCACGCACTTTCACACACACACACACACACACATATATATATACATATATATATATATATATATATATGTGTATATATATATATATATATATATATATATATATATATATATATATATATATATATATATATACAGAAAGATGCAATTTAAATGTAAACTCTACGACTGTGAATATTATTTTTAGATATTTTTTACTCTTAGTCCTTGTGAATTTATATGCGTGCACGCAATTTTTGTGTTTCTTTATTGAATCTCTTCAAGGATCATGGCACTTCACTACTTTCTCTTTCAAACATTAACCTCAACACATAGAACTAAAATAAATATTTTCAGCGAAGCTTTTCAGCTTTTATCAAAACCTTTGCTTTTTTTTTTGTTATAGAAGAAAAATTCCTCAGTGGTTAACTGAAGAGTTAATTTGTCGCCTATTCTTAAACGATTAAACAAGAACATTTTTTTCAATATATCCAAACTGAAAATTATAACTAATTCTATAATAATTTTATTTTTATTACCTTTATTCGTTACAATCAAACGACTATTCAAATAAGTTTATAGAATCTACAGTTTTAGTTTTTTGTTCCGCAAGATTTTCCATCCTTCAACGAGTTACTTTGCGACAACGGTATTAAACAATTTTCTGTCGAAGTCAAACTATTTGCCTAGCACGGTTCTCACTTGTAGCTTGAATGTGTACCTTAAGCATACATTATAATTATATATATTAGTCTTTACTAAGCTTTGATTAGTTTGGAGATAAAACCATAAACATTGTGACACCGAGTGGGAATCAAACTCGGCACTCAGTCTCGTTAAACATAACACCATAGCGAGGTTTTAAAATTGAAATAAATATTCGTAATAATATAACGCATTAAACAATATACTTTATCCCAGGCGACAGCTAGTGTAAGGTGAACTCAGTTTTACATAATTCTAAAAACATCATAGTATTTTGTTATGGGACCTTATCCTTAATAACATAATGGACTATTCCATACGTAATAAATACTGCGCCTCAGTCCGAAGTCGGGCGACCGGCTGACCCGCTGATCGGTTGAACTCTCTTCCTTCCGGGGGGGGGGAAGGAACCCGAACGAGGCTACGCCGAGGGGCGGAGTCTCTTTCGGGGAGGTAAACCGACCTTGAACCCGTTTATACAGGTTCAAAGGGCATATTTTTGGCCGAGCCCACGGGCTCGGAGATCCCACGTTAAACTGGCCTTGTGCCACATGATACCCTCGTGGGGGGGTGACTAAATACTGTTCAGTCTGAAGTCTGGAGTGAGGTCCGTCAGGAGTCTGTCAGTCAGAGCGAGCGAATCAGTCAGTCGAGTCAGAGGCAGTCCGAATCAGATTCGCGATCAGACAATTACTACAAGACATTGAAATAGTGATACTGGTCGAGACTACATTGTTCTTCCTACTAAACCTGATTGTTCGTACTAACATTTTCTACTTCTCTGTATATATTCCTGTTTGTAATATATCTGTGTTATTCCATACCTGTGTTCGAGTTCTTCTTTATTGGTTCTACCTTGGACTATCACCGTGGTACAAGGAACCGGACCATAACATATTGAGAGTTGATTCATTTTGGCTGCAGAGTTATGACTCTAGTTGTTTAATTCTTTATCTTTTTATGCTTATGACTAAGCCAGTAGAAATTGGTAGAATTCTTGAAAATGGTATAAAATAGCGTATTTAGTAGTTTTGTATTTATTTTTAGGTTTTTCTTTTTCTGCCGATATTACTGAGATGATGTATTGTAGCTATTTATACAACTTACATCGTTCGGATTGTCGTCCTCATCTTTATTGTCATATCCACGACGTTTCGAGCGGTGTACGCTCCGACCTTTTTCAGGTGATATACGGGGGTAAGATTGTTCTAGTTCAACGTTCCATGCCTTTTTTTTATATCTCAGTAACAGTTAATTCCCTTTAATAACTCAACTTTCCAAGTTTTTGCTCCTTCTGCTCTGGCCAGGCATTGAACTCGTAACTCTTTGGATCAAGTTTTGGAATTTCTCAAGCAACGCTTTTATTCACTGGGCCATGTATCCTTGGAATATGGCAATAAAGATGAGGACAACAGCCAGAATTATGTAAATAGTTTTTATTTTATTTTTATTTTGAGTTGTTTAAGCCACACTGACTCCAGTGGCGGAGATGCTTAAGAATTCTTCAAATTTGAGCTTATAAACGAATTGCTTATAAAAAGTTGTTTATCACGAAAAGCATAGAAAAACATGAAAAATAAAACTTGGAAAAATAGACTCACTACAACTGCATTCACTCCACAGCTCATATTACTCAAAACAGGAATTGTAATTAGCATAACCTGCTTTTTTGGAAACTAAATTTCAATATATGATAATGTTCTTGCGTATTACAGTAGGTTGAGCTAAAAACTACTTTCCATTTCTGCTTGTCAATTTTATTCATGAAAAATTAAAAGTAATATTACATTTTTTTTTCATTGATATAGTCACCATTATTTGCAATGACTTGTTGCCATTTATCAGTCAGCTCTTCAATAACTTTCGAGCAAATTCCCCCCAGTTTTGATGTGAAAAAGTTTTCAATGAACTCTTGAGCCTTGTTTTTATCAGAGAAATTTTTCTCCAATAAATCGTTTTGCAGCGAATGAAAATGATAATAATCTAGTTGGTGCCATGTCGGTTGAATATGACGGGTGGAGGTGGAACAAACTAACCGAGTTCCAAAATTTTTCCTGTTTTATTCTTGCTGTATACGCCATTGTGTTGTCATGGCGAAGAACATTTTTCCTTTCATCCACTGTGTACGCTGCTACAACTGTTCAGAAATAAGGTAGATACACCAAATTTATTCTTAACTACAACGTACGATTAGTAGTTAACATCATACATTCTTTATTATAAATCCTCCCACACCGCTAAAAAAAAACCCAGGGAATTATTAATGACTGAAGCTAATACGAAAAAGAAAATTTTTTTATGGCAATCAAAGCAGATATACATCGTGTCACCATATCAATAGTGTATTTTAAAAATGAGGTCGATTGAACGAACTCAGATTTGGAAAATCTTAAACATTTTCATTTTCTGACGTTAACCATTTTTAAACAGTGGAACGCGCGTTTCAAAATCGCTCGATTGTCGTTTCATTTTTATTAGATTTCAAGGTGACCAATCACCAGAAAAACGGCAGAAAAGGTAGGATATTTGTGGATTTATGCACGAGGATCATCACTGAGATATCCATTATTTCTCTCTCGCGAATGGAATCACTTATTGCACGTGCCAGAAAATCCTGGCCCAGGAAACTTAACGCCACCATCTCATGCATATACATATATAGTGTAATTTTCACTTTAAACGTTAATTTTAGTGGTTACTCCTATTTGAGTAGACGCCCCATTTATTTATTAAACAATATATTTATTTAATTCCGTCTAACAGCCTTTATATGTGAGAAATCTTTTGAGAAAAATACGCCCTCACCGGCAGGATTCAAACCTGGGTCCCCCTGTGCAGAGGGAAACTTCGTTATATCCGACGTATTTTAGACCGACTGAGCTAGAAATATTGCCTTTAAGCGAAATTCCTATCGTCAAAGCCTTTTCGAAATTATCGTATCTGCTTAGTTTCGTATCTAAACGATCTTCATAAAAGTAATGAATTTTAACAATTTAAACGTTATTTCGAATCTCAGCACGGTTGATTTGGCAGTGAAACTTTTCGATGTTATCGTTTTGGAAAGCCATTAAAACATGTAGATCTGTTGAGAAGTGCCTGTGAAACATGGCATGTGTTCACGCAAACCACGTGTGTGGAATTGGGTAGACGAAACTGTCGACGGTTGTGCTAGTATCAAGTAATATATCATTTGGCCTTGTTCAAACTGTTGATCACGCCAGGTTATTCTCTCTCTTCCCCAGAGACTGTAACTAACATCCGCTCACCATAGTTGGAGTATAAACCTCAGGTAGACTCTGTAATAAAGTTTGCACATACAATCATCACTGACATATTAATTCTTGAGTTATTAGAGCATCACACACACACATATATATACAGTGTGGGGGGAACAAATATTCGTATTTTTAATTTATTGTATTTCCAACTAATCAATAAACATACTTTTCATATAATTAACTGTACACAGATGCATAATAACTAAATATGCATAGCAAACAGAAAAATGATTTAAAAGATATAAATCCTTATTCATTTTTGGGTGAAAAAAGTATTCGTACAATACAAAAAAATACATTATCTTCATTTAATATTTTGTAGAATACCCAATATTCACTTCTACAGCAGCCAACATCTTCTTGTAGTTCTCAATGATTTGCAAATTTTAGTTGGTATTTTATTCCATTCTTCTTCGCATATGGTCTTCAGGTACAGGATGTTTGTTAGAGCTCTCGATTGGGTTTGAATTTTCAAATAACGCTACAGATTCTCGATTGGGGGAATGACTTGGCCATTTCAGGATATTTACATTGTTTTTAGCAAGCCATTTCTTCGTAGATTTTGCAGTATGCTTAGGATCGTTATCGTGTTGGAAGATCCAATCGGGAGGAAGATCAAAATTTTCAACCGAAATCATTAAATTCGCTTTCAAAATATTTTGATATGCTGTGGCATTCATTCTACCATCTATTACTGATATGTTGCCAGAACCTTTTGCAGAAAAACCATGATGCTGCTACCACCAAATTTCATTGCTGGAACTGTGGTCTTTTGCTTGAAGTCATCGCCATTTTTCCCTCATACATGATTTCTAGAACAACAACTCAATTTTGGTTTCGTCTGTCCATAATACTCTTTCCCAATACGATTTTTTCTTTTCCTTATGTTTACGACTGTATTTAAACCTGGCATAACTGTGTCTTTTCAATAGGAGTGGGGTTTTCCGAGGGGAGCATGACTTTAGATTATTCCTATGAATTTCATTGCTTATTGTTCGTTTAATGACACAGATTCTTAATGAAAGCAAATCATCCTGCAACTTTTGAGAAGTAACCATCGGATTTTGTTTAACTTGACGTATTAATTTACTCGAAGATCCTGCAGAAATCTTGCGTGGAGCACTTGTTCTTTAGTTTTCAACAGTTTTGAGTTTTTATACCGTGAAATGAATGAACTAATAGTAGTAAATGGAATATTCCCCGATTGCCCTGTAACTTTTACCTTTCCAGAACTTAACAATCTGTCCTTTTTGCGAATTTGTCAATTGTTTACACCTTGCCATGATGAAAATCTTCTTGCGCGATTATAAATTACAGAATGTTCTTTTTGTATTTTTAGGCTAAAAATAACTATTGATAACGTTATTGAAATATTCTAGAGTATTAAAGAAATTTAACAGTTTTACAATTTGAAATTTGCTTTGTACGAATACTATTTTCACTCATTTAAAATGGATAAATGGGATTTCTATTAAATCAATTTTTTTCTGTTTTCTATGCATATTTATTTATTATGCATCTGTGTACAGTTAATTATGTGAAAAGTATGTTTATTCATTAGTTGGAAATACAATGAATTAAAAATTTGTATGTGCATGAATATTTGTTTCCCCCATTGTATGTGTGTGTACATTTATATATAAACGTATTCATGTCTACGTTTGGGGTATTTAAATTACTATTCTGACTCTTTGCAGGTTTGTAGATAGTACACTGCTTCCACAAACATCATTTAGTAATTAGTGTACTGTCGCTTTCAGTCATTAATGGTATGTTGTTGTCTGCTAATATACGCATGGGATTAAGACCAGAGCATGGTGAAGCTGTAAGCAGAAGAGTGTTTTCCCTCTTCAGTCAGTTCCATTTAGAGAACAAACAGATATAGCCACACACAAACCCCGAGACATAATTTCATTTACAGACTTATATTCACAGCAGGTATAAAACGTTCGTATATATATATATATATATATATATATATATATATATATATATATATTTCAGTGCATGCATTCACACAAGAATTTAAACCGAAATTACTGTCGGAAGTTGAACTTGTGTTAAAATTCTATTCTATTAATTGTTGAGAATAACACACTTAGTATAATGGAGTCTAGTTTTTCAAAACTAATGCTTTTATAACAATGTCCAGATTCATATTTTCACGACGACATACTTATGGAGCGTAATTACTTGCAGGCTCTGTTTCAGAAGAAACGGCAGTTTTAATAAAGAGCCAACAATGACTTAAGAAATACAGGAGGAGGTGGGGGTGGATGATGATGATGATGATGATGATGATGATGGTGGTGGTGGTGGTAAGTGCAGTAATAAAAAAGATAAAGCTATGAAACAAAAAAAGGAAGGGGAAGAAAACATTGTGAGGCTGTTGTAAAAGATGAAACGAGAAGAGAAATAAAATAAAAAAAAGATGGGACGGAAAAAGAGGAGAAATAAATAAAGCCAGCGAGATGGAAATGAGGAGAGGTACGAAGAGAAAAGGGCAAGCGGAGAATGAAGGAAAAAAAATGAAGCAAAAATGGAGGGGAAAAGACAAGGCGGAAACGAAAGGAAAAAGAAAAGAAAAAGAAAATAGTCGAAACGAGGGGAGAAAGAAAGGAAGAAAAATGAAGAAAAAATGGAGGGGGAAAAGACAAGGCGGAAACGAAAGGAAAAGAAAAGAAAAAGAAAATAGTCAAACGAGGGGAGAAAGAAAGGAAGAAAAATGAAGCAAAAATGGAGGGGGAAAAGACAAAAAACGAAAGGAAAAAGAAAAGAAAAGAAAATAGTCGAAACGAGGGAGAAAGAAAGGAAGAAAACATGAAGCAAAAATGGAGGGGAAAAGACAAGGGAAAACGAAGGAAAAAGAAAAGAAAAGAAAATAGTCGAAACGAGGGGAGAAAGAAAGGAAGAAAACATGAAGCAAAAAATGGAGGGGAAAAGACAAAGCGGAAACGAAAGGAAAAAAAAAAAAAAGAAAATAGTCAAAAACGAGGGGAAAGAAAGGAAGAAAACATGAAGCAAAAATGGAGGGGAAAAGACAAGGCGGAAACGAAAGGAAAAAAAAGAAAAAAAAATAGTCGAAACGAGGGAGAAAGAAAGGAAGAAAACATGAAGCAAAAATGGAGGGGAAAAGACAAGGCGGAAACGAAAGGAAAAAGAAAAGAAAAAGAAAATAGTCGAAACGAGGGGAGAAAGAAAGGAAGAAAACATGAAGCAAAAATGGAGGGGAAAAGACAAGGCGGAAACGAAAGGAAAAAGAAAAGAAAAAGAAAATAGTCGAAACGAGGGGAGAAAGAAAGGAAGAAAACATGAAGCAAAAAATGGAGGGAAAAGACAAAAAAGAAAACGAAAGGAAAAAAAGAAAAGAAAATAGAAACGAGGGGAGAAAGAAAGGAAGAAAACATGAAGCAAAAATGGAGGGAAAAGACAAGGCGGAAACGAAAGGAAAAAAGAAAAAGAAAAGAAAAGAATGAAATGAGGGAGAAAGAAAGGAAGAAAACATGAAGCAAAAATGGAGGGAAAAAGACAAGGCGGAAACGAAAGGAAAAAAAAAAAAAAAGAAAAGAAAATAGTCGAAACGAGGGGAGAAAGAAAGGAAGAAAACATGAAGCAAAAAATGGAGGGGAAAAGACAAGGAAACGAAAGGAAAAAGAAAAGAAAAAGAAAATAGTCGAAACGAGGGGAAAGAAAGAAAGGAAAAAACAAAAGCAAAAATGGAGGGGAAAAGACAAGGAAACGAAAGGAAAAAGAAAAGAAAAGAAAATAAGAGGGGAGAAAGAAAGGAAGAAAACATGAAGCAAAAATGGAGGGGAAAAGACAAGGCGGAAACGAAAGGAAAAAGAAAAGAAAAAGAAAATAGTCGAAACGAGGGGAGAAAGAAAGGAAGAAAACATGAAGCAAAAATGGAGGGGAAAAGACAAGGCGGAAACGAAAGGAAAAAGAAAAGAAAAAGAAAATAGTCGAAACGAGGGGAGAAAGAAAGGAAGAAAACATGAAGCGGAAACGAAGAGAGGAAGACAAAGGAGTAAGGAGGAATAACGAAGGAAAAGGGGTTGAAACAGAAATGAATGAATGAAGACAAAACGGAAGCTGGGAGAGAAACCAAGAAAATATAAACGAGGCGAAAATGAGGAAACAAAGGAAAGAAGACGACGCAGAAAAGAGGGGAAAAAAGAAAAAAAAAAGAACGCAGAATGAGAAGAAATGAAGGAAAAAGACGAGGCGGAAGGCGAGGATATACATGAAGCAAAAAGAAGGAGGTGGAAATAAAAGGAGAAACGAAGAGACAAGGCAGAAACGAGAGAAAAAGTTGAGAGAGAGACGAAGTGGGGGGAAAAGACGAGGAGGAAATAAGAGGAGTAATGAAGAAAAAAAGAATGAAGCGGAAACTAGGAAGAAAGAGAGGAAGAAAAGACGATGAGGAAATAAGGGGAGAAACGAATAGAAAATGACAAGGCAGAAACGAAAGAGAAACGAAGGAAAAAGATGAAGGAGAAACGAAGGGGAAAAGACCGAGACGGAAAAGAGGAGAGAAAATAATAATACGAGTTGGAAAATGAGAAGCAGAAACAAAGAATAAAGACGAGACGGAAACAAAAGGAGAAACGAAGAAAAAAACAAAACAAAGAGAAATGGAGAAAGAAACGAAGAAAAAATGACGGGTCGCAAACGAAGAGAGACATGAAGAAAAATCGAAACAAAAAGAAAGAAAAAGCAAGAAATAATGAAAGTCAATCCAAAGGAGAGAGAAAGAAAACTAAGAGAATAAAAGAGAAAATATGAAATATATGGCAATGCTAATATTAGCCGTTTCCCTACAAGGAAACATTTGGCATTCATTGACCGAGCAATTAGAAATGCTTTCCGTTGAAATTTTGTAAAATCTTTCTCTTAAACACATTTTTTTTAGAAAAACAGATTTCTCAGTTCTTGTAACTCATCGCTATTTCCAGAATTGATGAGAGTTTCCTTCCTAACCTTTTGTTTGAAGTAGTGTGGAAGATCAACATCAGGATTACCGTATATACTCGAGTATAATGCGTGTTTTTTTTTTATCAGTTTTTATACGCAAAAAATAAGGGGTCGCATATACACAGGTATTTTTTAAAGCAGTTAAGCGTTATGCATTTTCGGTGACCGGTTGCACTATACTCAGGTAAATCTTTTCTGGAGGAGATTAAAATTCATGCAAAAACTTCAAGGATCCCACTGTACATGAAGTCGACTTATACACGAGTATACACGGTGTGTATGTTTATTTTTTTTTTTTTTTTTTTTTTTTTTCTCTTCCAGCTGCATGAGCTATCCATTTTAGTTGTTGCTGCTGTTGATAGTTCTCCATTGATTTGGTTTCGAAAGAAAGACAGAATTTTTTATATGCTTACAATACATTTGAAATATAAACTTAAAATTAAGTCCAGCGCTGGCTGAGAATAAAGAGAAAATATGAAATATATGATAATGTATTCTAACAAAACAAACCAAATACAATTAATACTTTAATGCAATTATAAGCTAACTTTCTTTGGTAAAATATTTTCATGGCTTACATTTCTTTCTCTTCATTTAAATATTTAGTTTTATTTTACATTTATATTTTACTCGCATCTTTAAACTGAAATATCAGAAAGCTGAGCCTTTGTTTCAGATTCATGTTACATAATGTTTCGTTTGAAGTAATCTCTATCTATAAAAGGCAGGATGTGTGTGTGTGTGTAACGAATGCACGGCCGCAATTTTCGACGGATTTGCACCAAAATTTACATGCACATGCTCCAAGTTAGCAGGAAGGCCAAGACCGACTTCGCATTTCCCATCGATAGTGGAAATAATCGATTTTTTCATGCTTTTACGGCAGTTTTCATGTAGTTTGCGGCCATTTTCTACTGGCCAGAGTGAAAGCCTATAGCTGGCTGCCACAAATAGGCAGGAAGATTCTATTGGCCAGCGTGAGAGCCAACAGCTGAGTGACACGAATGTTAACTAGCATGCTAGCATGCAAAAAAAATCGATAGCTGCATTCGTCACAAGTGGGAAAAATTTAAATCTGCATGGCACTTTACTCCAATTGGCTCATTCGCTTGCTTAAACTCAACGTTGATTCTGATTCTGCAGAACTGGGTTGGATGTGAAAAAGTATTTATTGTTAACATTCTTTTTTCATTCGGTTTTTCCAGTTACGAGTCCTTTTTTAAAGCTGATCGTTTTGTGTTCATTTTGTTTAGTTCATTTTCGTAACAGATTTAATGTTTAGTATAGAGCTTCGAAAAAATTCGCAGTGTAAGATAAGCAAGAAGTAAGGCATGTAGCAACATCAGCACGGCAAAGGGCACTCCTTTAAAGGCAAGGAAGGGCAAAAATACTTTAAGTCAAGTGATAGCGATTGCTGTATGAGTCGTACGAATTTTGAATCAAGCAAGGGCAACGCCGGGCCATGCTGCTAGTGTCAAAATAAATCGGAGAACTGTGATAAAATGAAAAAGAAAATAAGATGAAAAATTATAAAAAAAGAATATCGAAAATCTTGAATATCTCTGTCATGATATTCCAAGAAGGGATTATAGTTGTGTACGGTCAGTACTGTTTATACAGTTCAAGACTATGTATTTAGCCGGGCGACGACATCGCAACGACAAGTAACACAAAGTCGAGGTTAAGTGGGTTTATCGGCAGTGACGCGGAAAAATTCTCAGTCCTCTTCGTTACTTACTCTACTTTGGAAACACTTCAGGCGCTGAGCAATCAAACCAGCACTTTCCTGAAAGAGAGGTACTGCCTGGGTGGGGTGACCACCCCTAGCGCTTGAGCAATATTCTCGACAGAGGAGCGAAACCCACAATCTGTCAGAGAAAATGCATGCACTACTGACAACAGATTTGTATTCATTGTACTTTTACATACAATTATGACACGAGGCCGAAAAGGGGAAGGGGTTGAGGCTGTTCTTCACTATCTTATACCTAGCTACTCTGCAACAGTCCAAGGTTATGGCCACTATCTTACGTAGCGAGCCTATACATAACATCCACTCATGCATATATGCTAATTAGTGGCTGCAATAACCAACTATTAACATAGTTTACTTTTTCTCCCAGGATAATTTCGTTTCCGCAGAAAATTCTTGACGGAATCTAATGTTTTAAACCAGATCACGCGCGTGCGCACACACTCACACACACACACACACACACATATATATATATATATATATATATATATATATATATGTAGCGATGAATTACTTAATTATGATTATCTATCTCAAATTTCTATCACTTGTATATCCTTGCTTGAACCGGCTTCTGATGCTCTGGATGGAGCAGCTTGGGCATAGTAGTGGGGGCACCGTCCTATGGGTAAGCGAAACTCGGATGAGTCCCACTACGGAATATGTGATCGAGCGGCGCTATATCGAGTCTAATTCGCTAACTCTTCGTCACCGAGGCCCGTTGGTATGACGTTTGCCTGATAACGTAACTGTCCGGGTTTCAATTCTCGGTAGGGGATGCGCATTGCTGATGAGTCCCAAATATAGGACGAAACGACCGTCCAGTGGTCAGCATTTACTAGACAATCGGGAGTTTGCTGCAAGATGCAGTGACGATTCGTTTACTGTCCTATGCAGAGTTCGTTCCCCTCAGCATTTACACATATCAGAAGTGGTTTTCATAAAATGATATCAACCGTCTGTGTGCAGACAGAAAGGGCATTTTGTTGGCTCTCTCGGTCTTTTAGGAGAGATATAAGTGGAATTTTCCTTTCTATACTCACTAGGAAACCTTCGCATGAGCTTTTTGCTAGCATATTTTTCTTTCCCTCATTTTTATTCATAATGTATATTTTAGTCTTGGTTACTTTTTTCTCCTCGTTATATTTTTCTTTTCTTGCAGTGCAAATTGTTATTCTATCAATTTTAATATTTACCAACGTTTACTTCTGACGAATTGTCGCTTGAAAAGAATCCTTAAAGAAAAATGCTTTCATCCGTTTTCAACTCTCTCTCTCTCTCTATATATATATATATATATATATATAGAGAGAGAGAGAGAGAGAGAGAGAGAGAGAGAGAGAGATGGTGGTACTCGTTTGGAAGTACCTCGGATAGCTCAACTTGCAGTAGAACAAATCGGTACCCGTGGAAATAGGGGGAATAAAAAAAAGAAAGAACCAAGAACATTAAAACAAGGCGAAAACAATCGTCCAGGGTTTAAGCTCCAAGTCCAAAAGAAAAAAAACGAGTAAAAAGATAACTACAACACACTAAGTAGAGCAAATCTAAGATAATCCTAAGGAGCCAGGCAAACCTACCTAGGTTTCATCTAAACGGATCTTCAGGGTAGAGCCGGCTTTTACCCTGAAGATCCGTTTAGCTGAAACCTAGGTAAGTTTTCCTGGCTCCTTAGGGATTATCTTATATATATATATATATATATATATATATATATATATATATAACTGGAAGTATCTAAAACAAAACCCGATGAATTGCTAGTATATAAAGAATATAGTTTTAAGATCGAACTCACCACCTCAACGGAACGACCTTGTTCTCATTATTTGGTTTTAGAAGACCACCGACTTTAACTCTTCTCTACTTCTTAGGTAATTTTAATCCTTTGAATGCCAGAGATCTATTAAAAAATCTGACTTTCGACGTCAACTTCATAATAGCCAACTTAGGCAATTATAAATTTGACGAGTTGATTTATAGCTTCAACTGAAACGTTAATTCTAAGGTATCACTGCGAATAAACTCATTGTTGAAATCCGAAGATGGAAGATTCTCAGAAAATGCCATGCATGAAATAACTCGTACTCGGTGTCATAATAAATAGCTGTCAACCATGAGTTATCAGTCAATATGTCAATTTTCCTTAGAAAAGAATGAAATAAGAAAACTAACCAACGGTGTCTCAGCGATATCATTCTCATTATATGAGTAAAAATATATCTGTAAATGGACAATATGAATAAAGAGAAAAATAAAACTTATTTGAGCCGATGCGTTTCGTCCTTTGCTATCCATCAGTGTACGAAACGAGTCGAATAAGATAGGTTTTCATTTGTCATATATATATATATATATATATATATATATATATATATATATATATATTGTATTATATTATATATATATATATATATTAGTTTCGGCCGAAACTAGTCGAGGAATCTAAATGAAATAAAAATAAAAAAAAACGAAAGAATATTAATCTACAACCCAGTGTGTCTGAAGATTTTAATCTTTTAATATTTTTTTTGTTCATTGTTCAATATATATATATATATATATATATATATATATATATATATATATATATATATATATATATATATATATATATATATATATATATATATATATATATATTGTTATACTACCTATTCTATGGTAATGGACTCTCCCATAGACAATAAGTAGCAGTAGAGGTCGCCAGTTCGGCTAAATAAGTAGCAAACCATCACAACTAGATTGCTGCGTCAACTCTTATTTTCAAGTTCCTAACGTTTTGTACGTTGAACCTAATTTTGGACGACTTCTTGAAATACAAGCCTCCACTTTGAAAACTACTCCACAACACACACACACACACACACACACATATATATATATATATATATATACGCGCTGGAAAAAAAAGTTCTCATTTTAGCCAAGTTGCCGTTCGTAAAAAAGCTAAAGAAATTGTTGGGTCACTTGATTAGATTTCTAGAATTAGTTCGGGTATTTCAAAAATAAATTCTCATTGGTCATATTCTGGAAAAGGGTCGACCGAGAAATTTTCATCACCCCCTCCTAAATATCGATAGGTAAATGTCGGTTAGAAAATTTTGGCAAATGGAAAGAATGGAGATATAATTAGGATAGATAATGCATAATTGTGTTGGGTTTGCGTCAGTTTACATTGTATATCTATCTAAATCTTCCGAGTCAAGAACGAAATAAACATTGTTTTTGTTTTAAGATTTTTCTTATGGTCAAACGTAGTGCTATAAACAAAAGCTGGTTTCATTTCGGCCGAATCTTGGAGTGGCTCGTGTTTGCCATCTGGTTATAAAATAAGAGGAATATCTATTTAGTGGCAGGATGTCGGAATCTGAAAATACTTTGTTCATTATTCTAAGTTAGTTTCTAGATAAAGTCATGAAATCAAGACCTGTTTATGTCAAAGCGAAGGCACATCTTTTACTAATTGTTCAACCTTCATACAAGGTACAAGAGCCACTTAAAGTAGAGGTTTACTGAATGAAGCTGTTATATGAATGTAGGAGAAGAAGAAGAAGTTAAAAAGTTCAGATTATTAGTATATGTACGAAAGATAACAACTGACACTGGAAGAGATAAAGATTGTAGTGCTCGAGAAAGCATACTCAAGGGAGTAAGTGCCACAAAGTAGGAATTCTTGGGAATAATTAAACTTCCTTACTAATGCAATTCATCACCCACAAGGCCGCGTAAAGCTTTTGCACTCTATCAAGAGTGTAAAATGATGACTGGGTAACTTTAGCGGCATAATGTTTTGGTCTGATCTGGCTCAGAAAAAGCACAACAGGAGTTGTCAGGTACTTTCTGAGGTGGTGCAAACAACAGGCGATTTTAGGGGTATCTTTAGCGATGGATCTTATATTGGTGTTCCACTTGAGAACAGGAGTGAACTTGAGCCAATAGACGTTTAAAGCAAGGAGCCTCGTGTAGAGTATCATACTAGGTGAAAATTCAGATTCTGTTCGGTGATGATGAAACTTTACCGGCTTGGTCTTGGAAGTAATGAATATTACAAGGCATTTCCCCACAACAACCCATTGAACTGTTTAAAACGGTTAGAGGCGAGGTCACCTGCCAGGTTGCAAAGCGTGTGTGTACATGCTGTTCTTACAAACGATTGTTACTCGCCGAAGTACTCCTGTTTTTGTTAATATGACGCGCTGCACATGTTACATTCTTAGGTCCTTGTCATACAGCGATTGGGTTGCTAATCTATTTAGCTCGCCTAGGTAGAGGCTTACGGCCACATCACTTTGAAACACCGATTCCCGTATGATCACCGAAGTTAAGCAACGTCGAGCCTAGCCAGTACCTAGATGGGTGACTGCTTTGGAATAACAGGTGCTGTAAGCTTCGATGTGCGGGTGGTGTAATGGATAATGGCTTGGAATTGTTAATCGAAGAGTCGAGTTCCATTTCCCGTTAGGTTCTTTAAATTCACTTAAAGGCAAATACCATTGGGAAAGTTATGAATCCATTTTTCCCCCCAAGTTTGGGTTAATTAATAAAATTTGTATCACTAAGCCATTATTATCTAAATAAATTCTTATAATCTAAAAACATTTTCTGGCTTTAAATAACCTGAAAAGCCGTAGAAAACGAATCAATCAATCTTCTATATAGGGTATTCATGTTTGAAAACCCATTCATTTTTTTCCAGATATATATATTTTTTTTTTTACCTTGGATCTAGTAGAGTATTTGGTAGAATCTTTTTTCCTTCAGAACAATTAGACCTGTTCTATTTCTTTCTAAATTCTTCTTCTTTCAGGACGTGGGCAATCATGGCTCTCCCCAATTTCTAGACTTTTGTAGCTCCTAATAAAGTTTGTCTTTTTTCTATCTTACCTAAATCTTGTTCTGTCAATCATTTACACAAGCTCGTTAAGCAGGGGTTATGCGTTGCTTTCTTCTTTCCCTTTTGCCTTCAATACTTTCATTGAATATCAAATTTTTAAGCTCTTTTTCCTCATTATGTGATCTATAAATTTAAACTGCCTTTCTGATGCTAAGTATGTCTCTAAGTGTAAGAGTAAGTGGTTATTGGTGGGGAGATCGTTCCTGACTGGGTGGTCCATGAATTTGGTGTTGTTCCAAATTAGTTCTTAAATATCTAAAGCCTTTTTTTTTTACTTTTACAAAATCAGAATGAATTGCTGTTTTAATAAAAACACGAGACGCGATTTTTTTTTTCTTTTACGTCATGCATTCTTGTCAAGAATTTATGCCATGCAGTTTAATAAAAGAGTTAAGGTTTCAAAAATCACTCTGAACTCAGTTACATTTAACTTTCTGTAGAATCACATACACTAGACATATTTGATACTTTTAAACTATGAGGGTGTGATCGTTTATACAAACAGGCATTTTAGGTTCAAGATCTTTCCGGAAATGATTTCATAAAATTATTTTGATACTTAGAATGAAACCACCTATGTGGTAACCACTGGACCAACTGCATGTCTTCTCAACCACGATTAAAAATCTCTCTCTCTCTCTCTCTATATATATATATATATTTAAATAAAAACAGACCACTTTAAAGTTCCATGTAATAAATTATTTCACCACAGCCCTTTTAAAGGACTGCGGATCATCAGACTTTACTTCCAAACAAAAAATGAAAAGAAAATTTACACATTTTTGACGGGCCGTATTAAACATATGTAAATTAACGAAGTGAGGAAGTGAGGAAGTGAGGGGGGAAGAGAGAAGACATGAGTGAGTTAGCAGATATTGACACATTTAAACGGTTAACTTAACGAAAGTTATATATTGATATCGAAGGGGTAGAGAAGAAAAAACCTATAGAGAGAAAAAGAGAGAAGGAAGTTATGAGAGAAGTTGTCACTAATTTTCTTTGTAAAAAAAGTTTGGAAACAGGGCTGTGGTTAAATAATAATTTATTACATGGAACTTTAAAGTGGTCTGTTTTTATTTAGATTATTTGCTCTGGATTTACATTGAGCTCTCTGGATTTTATCCTCCTTAGGTTTACCCATACGGATTACCTAGTTTTTCTTAAACTAAATATATATATATATATATATATATATATATATATATATATATATATATATATAACGCAAGGTGCAGAATTTAATTCCTCCTGACCTGCTTCACAAAACTGACTAAATAACCAAACATCAGAATTTTTTTCTGAATTCATTTTTGGTCAAGCTTAGAATCTTTCAGAATCACTTCGCGTAACACACTTATGTTAAAACAAAAGTTAAAGATAAACTATTAGACCTATCTAGCCAGACGACATTAGGCCGTATTGCTGATCGTTTTATGAAAAGGTTTTAGCAAACTTTATCAGCGCCTAAGACCGATTGTGAATTAACATAATATAACTCTCTCCTAATAGCTCGGTTTGAGTAGCCCTAATTATTTTGCTCGGGTCGCATGTAACACACTAGTCCAAGGCTGTCGGAGTGATCTTCTAATCGCTGCTGTAATATCAGTCCAGGGCTGCTGAACTGCTCTCCTGATTGTATGGCGAGCATACATAAGTGACACTTTCTGTTCTTGGTTTAGTAAAATATTAGCTTTACTAAACCCTATACTTATGCTTTTTAGTTAAACTAATGTTTCTATATGGACAGACAGACAGATAAATTTCGGAAAATGAAAAAAGTTTTTGTTTGGTTTATTTTGTTTTACGGCATGTCAACCTCAATGGCTTATTTAATGCCAACAAGATTTTTAGGATGGGTTCGTATGAATAGAACATGTATTCTTTCTAAGGAAGCATTTTGTAGATCAGATTTCATTGGCGTATTTTTGCAAAGAGGATTTTTGTCCAGAGTCAAATGTATTGCGGGTAATATTGTTTTTCAAAAAATGAATTGCTGGTAATAATTTTAAAAAAGTTTTAGCTGGTATTTTTACTATAAAAAACATTTTTACACTTTTATACTGCTTTGACCTCAGTTTGGGGGTTAACTATTTACCCATAGCTGGGTCCCTAACAGGTGCTACCACTCTGGGTCAGGATAGATCTGGGAACAAAGACCCTGATCAAAGATCTTGCTGCCGGCTGTAGTTTATTATCATACTAAGGACGACAATGAAAGAGGAAGTAGGAAAGAAAAAAATAATGATTATAAAAAATGGAGACTCATAGTTTTTATTTTATTATAGTTTATATGTTTCCTCTGTTTAAATCAGAAAAAGTCCTTCGAGACTTTCAACATTAACCTTTGTTTAATCTTTCAAATTTTGTTCTTATGTCCCTTCGGATTTCTGTGTCACATTTTCCATCGTCTGTAACTACATTACCCAGATATTTAAACTTCTGCACCTGCTCGATTTTGTCGCTCAACCCCAGTGCGTTGCTCCCTCGCATTCCTCCTTCTTAAAGTTCATAGTTAGTCTTTACATTTCCATAAGTAACAGATTTTAATAATAAAAACAAAAAGACTTCAAATGTTATCGCTAAAACTGTAACAACATTTTTAATAACTATCGTTTTGTCTTAATATCTGGGATGAAGAGTTATTGAAATTCCCTAAAGGTTACTCAGATCGACAAGCATCTGAAGAATGGAAGAGAACACAACGACTGAAACAATTTAATAACCAAAATAACGACAACAGTTCGAGTGCAAATAATGTATAACCAAATAATGTATAACCAAATAATGTATAACCAAAATGTATAACCAAAATAACGACAACAGTTCGAGTGCAAATAATGTATAACCAAATAATGTATAACCAAAATGTATAACCAAAATAACGACAACAGTTCGAGTGCAAATACTGTATAACCAAATAATGTATAACCAACATGTATAACCAAATAATATATAACCAAAATAACGACAACAGTTCGAGTGCAAATAATGTATAACCAAATAATGTATAACCAACATGTATAACCAAATAATATATAACCAAAATAACGACAACTGTTCGAGTGCAATTAATGTATTACCAAATAATGTATAATCAAAATGTATAACCAAATAATGTATAACCAAAATAACGACAGTTCGAGTGCAAATAATGTATAACCAAATAATGTATAACCAAAATGTATAATCAAATAATATATATAAAATAACGACAACAGTTCGAGTACAAATAATGTATAACCAAAATGTATAACCAAATAATGTAAAACCAAAATAACGACAACAGTCCGAGTGCAAATAATGTAAATAGTAATTGTAGTTTGATAGACTATTCATTCAAGAAAATTCTTATTGCAAAAAACTTTAAAAAAAAAAGTCTTCAAGTTATGCGACTAAGATCTCTTATAGCGATTTTCCAAGCGTAGCTTAGATGCGGCAAAAGGCCGAAAGTATGGGACACCCAGTGAGGATCGAACTAATTACTCAGTAAGTAACTGTTCTAGCTTGAGACAAGCTCAGTAAGTAACTTCTTCTAGCTTGAGACAAGCTTGCTAACCATTACACCACACTAAGATCGCTTATAAACAGAAACATTAAAGAACATGGCTTTTATAGAATAAAACATAGCACATCATGACTGTTATAGCATACCTACGAACGATAATGGTTATGTCCTCATTCACATAAATATAAAATAAATTTTTGAACATCAATTTTATCCCGACTAGAAAATATCTTGGTAAAATTTCCAGTCTTCTGGTTCTTAAACAATATTTTCCATTTTTTTTTTCAATATACATATTCTAGGAGTTTTTAGCAGATTACTTGCAATGGGACGTAAGACAAGGATGTGTCTTCTCACCGGACCTACTTAACCTTTACAATGAGTAAATCCTAAGGAAGTCTTACCAGGATTCATTATTGGCGGCCACAATCTCAATAAAATTAGTTTTACAAATGACACAATGTTGGTAGCAGACACAGAAATGAAACTACAGGAACTTCTACAGAAATTAGTAAAGGAAAGCGAGAATAAAGGACTAAAAATCAACTGCAAGAAGTCAGAATGTATGGTTGTCAGGAAAAGGGACAGTCCAAGATGTGAATTACGAACTGAAGATAACAAAATTAAGCAAGTACACAATTTGAAATATCTATGAATCGTTTTAAAAGAAATCGGAATATGTGACACCGAAATCCGGAGGTGCATAGGGATAGCGAAAGATGCCTTTCAGAAGATGAGCAAAATATTGAGAAAAAGGAAAATTTTGATAGAAACAAAGAAAAGAGTACTGAACAGTTATGTGATATCAGTCATCCTAAATAGTAATGAATGCTGGGCACAGATGAAGAAAAGACTTCAGGCAACAGAAATGTGTTTCTACAGAAGGAAACAAAAAGGAAACTTTTACTTAGCATCAGAAAGACACATAGTGAGGAAAGAGGGCTTAGAAAACTTGGCATATCGAGGGAAAGAGGGAGGCGGCACATAACCTACCAAATGAGCTTGTGTAAAGCGATAGCAGGAGATTACGAGAAGTAGCAAAAAGACAAACTATATTAAGAGCTACAAAGGAGAGGAAGTTGTGGACAGCGATGATCGCCCACGTCATGAAGGGACACGGTACAGAGAAGAAGAATTTCCAAAGAAGTATATCTGGTTTGGTTGTCCTGAACGAAAACGATTCTGCGATATTATCTACCTGCTGCAAGGTAAAAATAACTCTGAAAAAAAAAATGAATTTTTTTTTTCAAACGTGAATGCGATGAGTGGTATAACTAGAAAGGCAAACGTAGTGGGGAAATGTCTTAAAGCCCGATAGGACGAACTTGAAATCTGAATACGGGTGGAGACCGTTCAGACTATTACGTATTTGTATAAAAATGTTGGGCTCTTTTTCTTCCTTAGTCAAAATATACGGTGTTATGTAGTCAACCAAAAAATCAGGGACCTGCCATCTGAAACCTTTATATAACAAAGCAAACTTGATCAAAATGGTTGTTTAAAACGGCCGCTCAAAATCAGCGCGATAAAATTTAGCCTATTTCTTTTCTGTCCATTTAATGCAAACTCTTCTTCCTCTCCCGACAATACTTGGGAAAGAATTCTATAGAAATGTTATTTCCAGTTAACTTGCATCTTTACTACACCTTTTTGCTGTTAATACAGCAGAACTCCCAATTAATTGTTTTTTTTTTTTCATCTCTGAAAACCTATGGCTTAATCTTGCATTGCTTCGAAAAATAAAGTAATTTTAAATTCAATTCTTTATATTCTTTCAATTTAAAAATTAATATTTCTCAATGAAACGTCATTTCAAACACAGCTAATATCTTCACTTTGGATATTTGATATTTACTAACAATTTAGATATTATTTAGTATTTACTGTTTTATGATTGATTCGTTTTTTACGGTTTACTACTGTACTGATGCAGCATTCACCCTGGGCGGATTGAGCCGGCTTCTTACTGTTATGAGAAGAAGATTCTTGGGATAAATTACAGAAGTAGGTACCCAGGCCTACTCGGATAACGTTCTTGCTTGCCGCGGGATTCCCACAGATGCAGAGACAGGAACGACCAGAAGCCGCCGGTTACCGATGCAGACGCTCCTTGGATTTTCACCAGAGCCCTTGTTAGCCGGCGTATGTGTCAGACCTGTCCACCTTGGGTGGCCCTACCAGGAACGAAGTTCCGGGCGGCATAGCTTCTGACACTACGGTTTATCGTTCCTTTGCAGGTTATTTAAGGACGATAATATTTTTTGGTTGTAAGAACTTTTTTGAGATAATAATGATACAAGTCTTACTGATTAACCCATAGCTGGGCGTGAAGGGGTTGATTCATATAATTTCTAAGGCTATTTTCCCGTAAGTGAATATAACGAACCAAGCTGGAATTGGAACTCGACTCACCGATTAACAATTCCGAGCTATTATCCATTACACCACCCCCAAATTCAAGCTTACGGTACCTGGTATTCCAAGGCGGCCACTTTTCTAGGTACTGACCAGGTTCGACGTTTCTTTGGTACGGGAACCGGTGTTTTGCGTCATATGGCCGTAAGCCTCCAAAGAATTCTATTAAAGTAGCACCAAATACTCCTGCCACTTTATTATTTATCATTGGTATTTTTCTCTTACACACACTATATATATATATATGTGTGTGTATATATATATATGTATATATATATATATATATATATATATATATATATATATATATATATATATATATATATATATATATATATATATATATATATATATATATATGTATATATATATATATATATATATATATATATATATATATATATATATATATATATGTATATATATATATATATATATATATATATATATGTATATATATATATATATATATATATATATATATATGTATATATATATGTATATATATATATATATATATATATATGTATATATATATATATATATATATATATATATATATATATATATATATATATATATATATATATATATATATATATATATATATATATATATATATGTATATATATATATATATATATATATATATGTATATATATATATATATATATATATATATATATATATATATATATATATATATGTATATATATATATATATATATATATATATGTATATATATATATGTATATATATATATATGTATATATATATGTATATATATATATATATATATATATATATATATATGTGTATATATATATATATATATGTATATATATATATATATGTGTATATATATATATGTATATATATATATATATATATATATATATATATATATATATATATATATATATATATATATATATGTATATATATATATATAAATGTATATATATATATATAAAGTCCACCGAAAAATGTATACACACTTCCGGAAAGGAAAAACCTATGTAGATATTATAATACTAAATCTATTCAGACATCACGAGTTTGTCAAACGTGTTATACGTTGTGTTCCAAAGACACGGTTTCATTGTCTTTGGCAAAAACATGGTAGACTAGGAACTCTAGCATTGATTGGCAACCAGGATAGAAGAAGCGCGCAGTGCGATAATCAATTTTTTTCTTTATCCTTGCTCTTCTTTGTCCTTTGTCTTTTACATATATATTTATAAATAATGCCCGGTTTTTAAAACCCTCTACCCTATACTCTAAAAAATATTGAAATGCCTGATTGTTTAAGTCGAAGACAACTCTGAATTTCAAACCGATTGGGCTAAGATAAAAAGATTCTTGCTTTTAATTTCAATAAAACCTAGTAAAATCAAAGACCATATGTAATTTTGATTCTTTAGTTCGAAAGTTAATTGATTAAATGGATATGTATTTTAAACCGCCACGAATTCAATTTTTAATCTTTTGAATTCAGTTAACCTTCTCTTAGAATGACATTCATCGAAGTTTAGGGTGCCCAGTATACTCTGCTATTTAACCCATAGCTAGGAGAAAAATATACGTATCCACGCCTTTCCTAAGGGCAGAATTGCTAAACTGGACGCCACAGACAAGGCCGAATTTCAACTCGGCTCGCCGATTCCACTTTCCGCGTCAATAAATGTTATGCTACGCGTAGACGGACCCTCCGGGAATCACTCCGTCCACTCGCACATCCATATAGACGCTACACGTAGATACACATGACCCCCTCCGGAAAGAAAAATGGTTTGAACACAGTTTTCCTTGTTCTGAAACGGCTTCGCCCCACCCCAGAGAAAGAGATCCGATTCTACACTACTTTTTAACACGTAACTAGGGAGAGAAGAGATGGATTTATGTTTTTACCAAGATCATTAGTACGAAGTTAAAGTTACAAACTAGGAAAGGATTTGAACTCGCCACGTCGATTCCATCTTCCGTGTCAATAACCATTAAGCAATTTACACATTCCAATAAATATAAAAAAACATATCTTGCTTGCATGTGTGTATTTGGGAATTTTTTTTCTGCGTGCTTTAAGTTAGTTGTAACTACAGCGGGATTGAAAAGTAACTCCTTATTATATGTAAGATGGCCTCTCCCGTCTTATCTAGAATTTTTACAAGACTGGAGAGACCATCATATATAAAATAAGGAGTTACTTTTCAATCACCCTGTATTTTATAAGCTTAGCCTCAACCGATGTGAGGTCAAAATATTGGAGGGAAAAAACACTGAACTCGTTAGCAGTTCTTTATAAAACTGACTTTGTAACCATCGCGTTTCTATTACTGATAAGGAGGAGAAAAAATGGCCGAATATTGTCGTCTGTCATTACGACAAACGATTAAAGACTTTGTAAAAGATATCACCACTAAACTTGATATAATAACCTAATGAACATACAACAACAACGTGTGTTAGCTCTGTGGTTTTATTTGCTCAAACCAATGATTTTCCAGCTCTTAAAGAAATTAAAATATCGCGATAAATTTTTAGATGTAATCATTATAAACTGAATTTTAAGGAACAACTTGACACTTTACCCACTTCAAAGGCACACTAAAAATGAACCAGCTTACCGACTTATTAATTTCACTTTGAGTAGGAAGTTTAAATGGAGAGGGAAAGGGTGTTGAATTATTTTCCACCCTCCTACAACTTTCCCATAAAACACTGTATATTCAAATTAATCCAAAGTGATGTCATGTGTAAAACAGTTACATGGAGCTATACTGCGCCGGAAAAGCATGTATACATTTTATTATTATTTAGGAGTAAGTATATCAAATAAACCCTCCTCTGGTGAACTGGTGAAAGATATTCTGAAGTCGGTTGTTTCACTGGTTGATACAGACTCGGTTTTGTTGTCTACATCCTGGCACATATATATATATATATATATATATATATATATATATATATATGATAAAAATGTAGTTTTCAGGTATGCTATATTTATGAATAACAGTGCTCAATATCAAGGATAGAGCGTATATAAGTATAAAAAGTAGACGTTAAGATAAAAACCGATTGGCTACAGTCTGTTTCATGCTTGAAAACAATCTTAAGATTGCGATCAGCCAGGAAATAGTCTATCGCTACTCATTATTAACCTCAATGTCAACTTTTATATATTGATACCTCTTGACGAGTGGACAGAGTGATTCCCGGAGGGTCCGTCTACGAAACTCTGGAGTCGGGATGTTGAAGATAACATCAATCAGCTAAGTGACAAACATTTTACTTGAATTAATTATCTCTCTCCCTCTGTATATATATATATATATATATATATATATATATATATATATATATATATATATATATATATATATATTGTGTGTATGTATGTATGTATATGTTACATCTCTACTAATATTATGAGGTACTGACTGGTACAAGTCCTGTGGAGGTTCTTAAAGTGATTATTTATAAAAATGATATAGATACAAATAATTATATTTCCCACCTGGGAGATGAAAATATTTTTAAATTTTGAGGTTTTGGCGAATATTTTTTTTATTTTTTTATTTTTTACTTTTTTTGCATGAACTTTAGAAGTTATCACCATAAATAATATCACTTAATATCCAAATATTTATCCGGGCATTTTGTATTTAAAATAGTGGCGTACGAAATAAAACACACCGTGAAAACGTTTCTACAGTGATGGTTTTTGAGTAATTAATGGATTTGTTTATTAGACATTGAGTGACTCACTGGAATAAAGGACGCATGCGCGACGTCCATATATTATGTTTGCCACTTGACTGACGATACAAATATAAAAGGGATGGTATATAATAATTTCTATGCTAGGTTTCCTTGAGACACGAAAACTATTCCATGATTTCCAAAAAGGTAAAAAAGTTTGAGTAACGCTGTCCCAGAGTGTTCATCACTAAGTGATCTTTGATTGTCAGTTAATTTGGCAAATTTCCCCAGCCGTTAGACTGAACATATCATATGCTTTCCTTTATGTACCGGTTACCTTGAGGACGTTAGCGTTTCTCCACAACATCCTGTCATTGTAAATCTGAGCAATATGTTCCCGTACTTAAACACCTCGTTCCTGTTCTGCCATCCATTTGCTCTTTAGGTAATTCACATGCTTTTTCTCTTTTATCCTTTTGCCTTCAGTATGTTCCGTGGGTGTCAAAATTTCCAAGCCCTCCTTCATTATCATATGTTCCAGAAATGTCAGCTTTTTATAAATACAACTATCCATTTCGTTCCCATTTTCTTTAAAATTTCGTCGTTTCTCACATGTTCCGTCTATGGTATTTTCTACAGAACGACAACTTTGTTGTTTCAAGTTTCCTTGTCATATGTGATAATGTCCAGAGCTCAATGTTATATAGGAGGCTTAGGCTTGGTATTACATAGCAGTTCAACACTCTTTTCTTTATTTCAAATATAACTTTCTAGTTAATTGAAGGACGTTTAATAAAATGATTGAACCTATTTATATCGTTTTTTGCATGAAGTGTAACTGACTACAGTCACAGGAAAATGCTTGAAGAAAACAGCTAAAATTTAGATCGAAAACAGTA
Source organism: Acanthosepion pharaonis (assembly GCA_903632075.3). Taxonomy (NCBI): domain Eukaryota; kingdom Metazoa; phylum Mollusca; class Cephalopoda; order Sepiida; family Sepiidae; genus Acanthosepion; species Acanthosepion pharaonis. The sequence continues at coordinate 713,221 of CAHIKZ030001001.1, read as the reverse complement.
AAAAGAGATATATTCGTTCGAATAATACACGGACTTCAGAACTCCAGACAACTCTTTATAATATGTAAAGTGCAGAAGGAAATAGAAAATACAGGTGTGAGTGATGAGGAATAATATAAAGGGAAGACAGTGTTTGAAGTCTACACAACTCCTGAATTGTCTTGAGACATGGAGAACATTATTAAGATATCAAAACTTCAACCTGAATATTTACACTATTTGCACCGTTCGGACTGTTGTCTTCATTTTTATTGCCATATTCACGACGTTTCGGCCATTGTAAACTTCAGTCTTCTGCAAGTCATATATGTTGGAATTTCGAACTGAACCCTTTATTTAGTCCACGGTGATAGATTGTTCTAATTCCACGTGCCATGCCTTTAGATATCTCATTTTCGGTTATTTTCCCTTAGTAAGTCGATTCTCCAAGTTTTTGTTCCCTCTTCTGTTCGAAATTCCAACGTATATCATCCGAAGAAGGCCGGAGTGTACAACTGCTGAAATGTCGTGAATATAGCAATAAAGTTGTGGAACAGTGTAAATAATTACAATACTTTATTTCAGAAATATAGACAGCTATTTAATCTGAATGTCTAGTGCGTATCGCGGTTCATATTGGTTCGAAAAGTCGAGTTTGGCACAGAGATACAGTTAATTCGAATTCTTGCTTAACAAGCCCAGACTTACGGCCAGTTATTAAATCCTGTAAAATAAAATAAAAATGCGCTTGAACTGTATTTGTTGATTGTCAAATGCAATAATGTGCAGAATACAGAGCTGTTCAGTAGAAACGTTACGGGTGACATTAAAGCTATCTGAATCTGGTTGGCACAAACCCATTACAAAGCGTAGTTGATTTTATTGTTTTTTGTTTAGCGGCATGTCAACATTTCTCTTGGTTAGTTAATGCCAAAATCTAAATATTTTATGGGTAATTTTTATTTTATTATTTTTTTGGAGATAATAATGATTTAGTGATACAAGTCTAACTAATTAGCCCATAGCTGGGGAAATAAGAGGAGTATTCATGCCCTTTTTCCAAGGGGATTTGCGCGAAAAGTGAATATAAAAAACCTAGCTGGAAGTGGAACACGGCTCTCCGATTAACAATTCTGAGCCATTATTCATTAAGCCACCCAAATCGTCCTGGGTATGACGATAAACTACATCTGCATTCTGGGTAAGACGATAAACTACGTCCAATAGCAAGGACTCTGATGAGGTTTTGAGGAGCGTGGAACCACCTCTTAATTGCTAGTGTTCCCAGGTAGTACCTGTTAGGGTCACAGCTATGGGCAAATAGTTAACCCCCAAACTGGGGTCAAAACACTATGAAAGTGTAAAAATATGTGTTAATCCCAGAAATACGTTATAAAAAAAAATACCAGTAATACATTTTAAAAAAATATTACCAGCTATACATTTTGTAAAACAAATATTACCAGCGATGGAAAATTATTACCAGAAATAGATTTTTGAAGGAAAATATATTAACAGAAAGATTTTTTTGAAGGAAAAAATATTACCAGAAATAGATTTTTGGAAAAGAATATTACCAACAATGAAAATTTTGTCGGCATTAAATAACCCATTGAGGTTGATAATCCGTAAAACGAAATAAACTAAACCAAACCCCACCCAAACATCTAGGCTTACAGCACCTGGTATTACCAAGCGATCACCCATCTAGGTACTGATCTGGCTTGATGTTGCTTAACTTCGGTGATTGTCCGGGAATCGGTGTTCCAACGTGATGTGGCCGTAAGCTCTTCAAACGTAGTATGCCTGGAAGACGGTCAGATATAATTTCTCGTTTAGCGAGCAGAACATTGGGGCGGAACCCAGCAGATAAATGAGGAGTGACTGTAATACGGATCGTTGCAACTAGATACGAAAATCTGGCACGAAGTTGTATCTCTGATAAGCTATTTTTTACTTCATGCATTTCCTAAAAATAGCTTGTGATATAATTTAAAGACAGAAAACTTGATTATATAAATCGGTCTGTGTCTACTTTATATATAAAACCTTGTCCAGCAAGAATGTTTAAGATAAAAAGTTTTAGATTAACAAACCTTCACACTATTGCTTGTTAGCCAAGTAATGATAACCAACGAATATAATTTTTGAAATAGTCGATATACAGTGGAACTGCTTGCTTGAAAATCGCATTAATCATATAACAAATTGTTATTATCGTGAAGCAAGAAAAAGAAGAAAATTTAAAAAGACAAAATGCCTATTCGTCAGCAAAAGAGACAGAACAAAGTGTAAGTTACATATTAGGGGTGTTAAAATCAAACATGTAAAAAAAGATTATCTGGTTAGTGTTGTAATAAGCGACGGAATATGTGACATAGCAATCCGAAGGTACATAGAAATGCAGAAAGATGCCTTTCAAAGAACTAGTAAAGTATTAAGAAATTGGAAAATATCGTTAGAAGCAAAGGAAACAATATAGAAGCTTTATGTAACACAGTGTAAACCCGGATATAAGAGAGTTGTCGGGACCGGATAAGAAATCTCTTATATCCGGGTTTCTCTTATATCCGGGTTTGGTCTATTCTATATACATTAACACAGGCTCTAATTTGGGACCAGATAAACTCTCTCTTATATCCGGGTTACACTGTATCTAATCATGTACGTGTCAGTGAAAATTGAACTAAATCCTTACAAACGGAGAGTACTGGAGCGACAGAAAGTTTTATAAACGTAGAAACAAGAAAGTATATACTAACAATCAGAAAGAGGCAGCTGTCATTTCTGTTATAGATAATGAGGAAAGAGAGCATAGAGAACTTAACACCTATAGGGCATAATGAAAGCAAGAGAAGCAGAATGGATGACAAGGTAGAGATTGCTAGCAAAAAAAAAAAAAAAAAGACAGGACCATGATCGCCCATGTCTGGAAACGTTATGGCACATTAAAAAAAGATTACTGAAAAATATTGAATAATATTTACTGCGAAGTGTTTTCTTTAATTACAAATTGGAGTTTGCTTCTGTTAGGCAGATGTCTGAGTTAAGCGTAGGTTTTTGTTGACCCTTCGTAAAACTATTATACCAGCACAACTGAATTGAGTAGATTAACCCTTTGAACCCCGCCTTACTGAACAATTGTAACCCTTCCGCCTGAGATCCTGAGTCAAATTTCGCAAATAATTGGTATGTATTGTTTCACGGTAGATATAAAAATAGCTACAAGTGTTTACTCACCGTTCAACCAGTGGCTGGGTATTAAATCATTTTCTCTACTCTACTTGGTAAAGCGATGGTCAGCGCCCAAAGGATTAAATCCCATGTCATAGTCTTAAAGGATTGTAAGTTATTTATTATGGATTGTAGTTTAGTTATTGATCTATTTTTAAGACCAGTTAGCTTTTATGTTCTTGTGTCTTCATTTCAACTTCTCTAAATTAGTTGGCAACCGCTTAGTTATATATGTAAAAGAAATGGGTTAGTCGTTCGGTAAATTAACCTCAGTCAGTCAGTCAGTTATGTGCCATACATGATAGACGCTTAGGCGATCATGTATCTTTTGATACATGACTGACGAGGCAGATTTTTTTTTCCCACAGTAGGTTGCCATTTCTTTCTGCGGTAGACCAGTTGCTATCCACTGTTATAGAACCCGTTCTGTCCTGCTATTTACCCATAGCTGGGGCTGAAGAAGAGGAGGATTCATACCTTTCCCAAGGGTATTAGCACGTAAGTGAATGTAATGGATTTTACTGGAATTCGAACTCAGCTCTCCAATTCCTCAATCCGAGCCACTATCCATTACTCCACCGTACCTAGTAAACGTAAAATATTAAAGTAGACTGTTCTTTCTAAATTTGGTTGGCAAACATTTTAAAAGAAAATCAACTGAATTTAAATTTAGGGGCGGAATACACTCTCCCCATAACTATAGATAAAATTAGACACCGAAGCTTTTACCTTTACCCTATAAAAACAACGTTTTTAAATGCCATATCAATTCAAGACATGGGCGGTCACGGCTCTTCACAGGTTCCTTTTTAATAAGCCTGAATTGTCATAATTTATTGAGAAAGATATTCGGATGTTTATATTTCTTGCGTTCTTATGATTTGTAATTCATAATCTTTCTCCTAGACTGGTCGTCACTCAAGGATGAGTGCTATTTGACTTGAATTTAACTCATAGTTGCACACGGAGTCATGTCTTTCGCAAGGACATTTGTGCGCAAGTGAATGCAACAGACTAATCGAGGAGTTGAAATCGGCTCACCGATTCCATTTTCAGGGCCGATAACCGTTACGCTAGCGGCACATCCCTTAGAAAAAAAAATGAGCAATAGGCGAAAGACAGATCAGATTCAGAAACCAGGAATGTAAAATAAAATTAGGAGTTAAACCGAAAAGTTAAATATACACAAAAGTCTAGATTGTGATCTGACTTGAGGTCACTATTCGAATTCAGGCAAAACGCAAAGTTTCAGTGTTTTTTTCATTGTAAGTTTTTACTATATGAACGCTTGGCGCATAATGATCTTCCCACTTCGATTTACCCCTGAAATATGAAGCTAGGTATTAATCAATAATAGTCTATCTAAAGTGTTTCTTAGGAATTCTCATGTCTACTTTTCATGAAAGATTTGTTGATAAAAAAAAACACGTTAAGAGAAATATCTTAAGAAAATAAGCGTCAAGATGTAGATCGGGTTTTGAAAAGAAGATGATGTTTAACACGTCTATACTTCATCATCAGACCATATGTTACTCCTCTTCGTGTGAGCTATATACCAAGGACTTAGGGAAGTGAGGAGAGAGTTTTTTCCCTGTTTGTTTAGGGATAAGGATTTTAGACTACTTCTTGTCCTGACCTTGAGTCTGTCTCACACACACACACACACACACACACACACACACACACACACACACACACACACACACACACACACACAAGGTATATTTAGACAGCGAGTATTCATCGAAACATGTTTATTTAAAAAGAACTGGCAATATCTGTTTAATTTTTTATTGTATTTTCCAATTTTAGAATAAGTTGTTGCTTAGTATGATGAAAATGGTGGATTAATTTTGATCACAATACTCAACAACTAATTCGAAATTGGAAAAACAGACTAACAATTAAACAGACATGCCTTCTCAGTTCTTTTTTTAAGAAAACTTTTTTACACACACACACACACATATATATATATATATATATATATATATATATATATATATATATATATATATATATATATATATATATAATATATATATATCTAATATATTCTTGATAATCCCTATATATATATATATATATAGGGGTAGAATTCAGCTGGGTTTCGATCCTAGCTAGAGGCAACCGGACGTCTAGCCACACTGATGAGCGAAACAGTCTGTCTGTGGATGACAATATATATGCCCCTGAAAAATTTATTTCAGTTGAACTCACTCAGTATGAGTTTGTAAACATTGACTATTACCTCTAATAATGCAAGTCTCTTCGGTAAAACAAATCAAGTTCTCTCAGTCACTAAATACGCTTAAATTCATCTTCATTCCTGCCGTGCGCCAACTGTTTAGGGGTAGAATCTCCTAATTGACTGACGCCAATTCGGCTGGGTTTCGATCCTACCTAGAGGCAACCGGACGTCTAACTACACTGATGAGCTGTGATACAATTTGTCTGTGGATGACAATATATATATATATATATATATATATATATATATATATATATGACTACCCAGATAGTAACTTGTGGTCTTATGAGCATTTAAGGCGTGAAACCCTGTTCACTATGCAGTGTTGATTTGTATAAACACGCTATCTACTGAATTGAGCATTCCGACATAAACATAGCAAACTTTAAACAACAATATTTTTTTTTACCGTAAGGTTCATGTTGTACAAGGCCTAGGGCCACTCGATGTAGAGGTTTACGTTAAGAGGCAGTTTATACGGATAGAAAAGGAAGATAACGGTTAACCCTAAACTTGAAAAGGTTATGATTGTAGTGATCGGGGAAACATTCTCTTGGGAGTTGCTTCCACAGAGTAGTGATGGACGAGACGAAGCTTTTCGAGTGGAACTTCTTACCGATTGAAAGCGGGTGGAATGTGGGTGGTTTGCTACAATGTAAATGGTATGGTGTGTCTTAGCCCTGAAGGTTAGGACTGGTAGAACTAAGGCATGTAGTTTGTCCGATCACTTTCCATGGAAGTAGCGACAGAGCAGTGAAAGGCCTGCCACATATCGCCTTTGTGAGAGAGGTTAGACGATGGAAAATGATTCGCCAACCAGAAGGACTCGGAGACGCCTTTGAATGCTATCGAAACGGAGAAGTGATATTTAGCGCCCCCCCCCACGAGGGTTACATATGGCACAAGGCCGGGTTTAACGTGGGATTTCCGAGCCCGTAGGCTCAGCCAAAAATATTCCCTCTTTAAAACCGCATAAGCGGGTTCAGGGGCAGTCAACCACCCCGAAAGAGACTCTGCCCTTCGGCGAAGCCTCGTCCGGGTTCCTCTCCACCCAAGAGCAGAGAGTTAGACTGTTACTTAACAAATATTTTTGCCAAGGAAAGATTTTCCAAGTGAAGCTTAGATGTGGCACTAGGCCAAAAGTATGGGGCATCCAGTGAGGATCGAACTCAGTTTTCAGTAGTAACTGATCTAGCAAGACAAGCTTGCTAACCTTTACACCACGTCGAAACGGAGAAGTGAGGACTGGTCAGCTCCCGCCCAAATATGACACCAGTACTCCATTTTCGGAATATGTATAACATAAAAGTAAACAGAAACTATTAAAAGCATGGTAGTGAAATTATATATCACTATAATTTAAATAAAGTTTGAGACGCACTGACGATACAAAGAAATTCCTTTTAAGCTTATACAGACCTTACAATTCTTATCTCGAGGTTAAGAAATAAATATAACAATATTTACTGGGAAAAAAACTCTATAAAATACAACATGAAGCATGTTAGAATCAAATGTGCTTCGTTTTTAGTTAGTTTTCCCCTTTAAAGCTAATGCCTTACCTTTATCATTTATAACAAACATGTCACAAAATAGAACCTTACATAAGAGATCAAACTTTGATTCATGTTTAGACTTACACATTAACTGTACATCCGTCTGAATTATGTATGTAGAAATTGAAAACCACGAATATAAATTCAATGCAATAATTCTCTTGAAAAGCACAACTTTTTTTTCGTCGTACTCTCCCAAAGAGGAAGACGAATGGGTTGTGGTCGTGGGAGGTAACGTAGAGTCAGTGTGGGAAGCGTACGCCTTGAACGGCATGAGGCTCCGTCAAGAGATTCGGCCGAGAGACCGCCAAAACTCCGTCTTTGTCAAAAAATAGGACATGACGTTTTGAAGAAAGGGCGTAGAAAACCCAGGCTCTGTTTTTTGGCTCGAATAACACACGTGGCAGCAATTGGGAGAAACAGAAATGTGTAAATATGGTATGTGGTTTCCTTGGCGACAGTGCAGTCTCAGAGGTGATACATTAGGTTTTATCGATTCGACTAAATTCCTGGCCTGAATTTTGACCAGGCGAACAGGCATCTGAGAAAAGCCTACAATGGGTGTTACTGTTTGACATTGTTAGTTGTGAACGTTGGCAGTTAGCTAAGCTGCTTTGCTGTTTTGACAACAGCTGGCTGCTTTATAATCGCCGAAGCAAATGGGTGTTTCTTCGTCTGGGCTATGTGAGCAATAGAATTTTATTTAAACTTAAAACAGAACCTTTTTTGTGAATACGCATTCACAAGGACACTGTCACACACACTCATCTCTCTCTCTCTCTCTCTCTCTCTCTCTCTCTCTATATATATATATATATATATATATATATATATATATATATATATATATATATATATATATATATGTGTGTGTGTGTGCATTATGTGTGTGTAGGTAGAGATACAGATAGTTAATATATGAATATAAGTGTAGCTATTTGCTGGCTTCTCTCTTTCTCCCTCCCCTCTCCCTATCCCAATCTCTCTCTCTCTCTCTCTCTCTCTCTCTCTCTCACACACACACACACACACACATATATATATATATATATATATTAGATATACAGTAAATATTATACAAGTATTATAATAGTGGTTCGAGGATTCATTTAATGGGGTCCTTAACGTAATGTAATTGTTAGCAAGATATATGTCAGGTTTGAGAATGAATTCAATCCTAAGTGGCTCCTCCGTAATAATGTCTTTGTACTATCATTGGAAATATCCACATACAGATTAATTTTGCAAATACTGCAAAATTAGATATACAGTAAGTATTATATCAGTGTTACCAATATTATAATAGTTGTTCTAGAATATATTTAATACTAGAATTCATTTAATTCATTAAAATCATTTTTATTTTTATAATTTTTATTATAATGCATTTATTATAATTGTTATTTTTTTAATGAATAATAATAAATGTTTTGCAGATAAATTGGTAATTTAACAATGGCTAGTATTTTGACGGACGAAGAACGCATTTGAATTTTGAAACAATAAGACATTATTATTGATATATATGTATAATTAATATAATACGTTTTGTGTACACGTTTTTTTTATATACGTACCTTTGCATCCACTATATATTTTTTTCTCACAAAGACGCACATTTACTAAGAGTATTTGCGCGTAAATGAAATAACAATCCCAACTGGAATTAGAACTCGGCTCCTCGATTAACAATTTATCCGTTACACCACCCGAGCACCCAAGCTTGCAGCACATGGTATTCCCAAACGGTTACCCACTTAAGTACTGATCAGGCTCTACGTTGGCTAACCGGTATTTTAACCTGAAATGGCCGAAAGCCTGATAAAAATTATACCTGATGAAGGCACGATGGCCGAAACGTTGTGGAAACAAAGATGAGGATAATAATCCGAATGTAAATAATAAAAATAATAACACTTCATCCTAGTAATTCAGACCGGAATGTATATTAATCTACAAAAACTGTTTAAAAAAGGAGTGGACCAGTGAATTTATGTAGTACCGAAGCAACATTTTAAAATATTCTTGGAGATAACTGGCCTTACTGTTATTTAGTAGGCAACTGCCATGGCCACAAAATGTAACTTCATACAATTTTTAAACTTATTTTTTCTGGTTGAAACAACTTTGTTCAACTAACCGTCAGCGAATATTAAATACGTTTCTGAATTATATGAATTAACATTCCTAATTGAGATTCTCAATTCGCTTTAGAAGATTTGAATGATTAGAGCGCCAAACTGTTTTCATGTTATAATACACTACCTACACTGAAAGTTTGAAGTCAGTTCAAAGATGATTTTTAGACTAGCAATCTTCAGACTTAAACTCGTCTACACTTCGAAATCTGAGCAAATGCACTAAAATTCAAACTCAAATGCCAATTGAAGTGGCTTTCATCAGGCTTCTCTCTCAAATAAAACCATGTGAAAAAGAGAGTGTACTCTAGTTGAGAGATCAGTTCAACAAACCACATTGTCGCTTTGTAACGACTAGTTTTTTTCCTCTTCGCTTCTCAGTTCTTGAAGACGTCTCCCTGATTGCTTATGTAAACCTGTAGGAGATTCAGTGGTTTCCTGTCCTACATTTCTGTACTGAACGTTCACGCAGTTAGAGATTGAACGTGGAATTCACAATATCAATACTGTTTGACGTTGGATCATTCTAATTTCAGATATATCAACGACGCGTCTTTCGATATTGGTAATTTTTCATGCGTTCTTGGGGGCCCAAGGACACATGGCTCAGTGGATAAAAGTATCGGTTCAAGTAATCACAACTTTGAGTCAAGTCACTGGTTTATTCACAAATCTTTGGGAGTTCAATACCTGGCCAGAACAGTGAACAATACCTTCGAGAGTCGAGTTACTAAAGGGAAATAACTGAAACAGAGATATCCAGAAAAGGCATGGCATGTAGAACTAGAACAATCTACCTCAGTGGACTATACGAAGGGTTCGGTTCAAAATTCTAACGTATATCACCTGAAGAAGGACGGAGCGTACAACGGTCGAAATGTCTTGAATATGGCAATAAAAATGAGGACAAGAGTCCGAACGATGTAAATAGTGTCTTTAGTATGTGTTCGGATAACAGTCCGAAAAATGTAAATAGTTGCAATACTTCATCTCAAAAACATAGACAGATTCCGTACTTTGCAATTTTTTTTTAAATTCTTTGCACAAACCAAGGCGATGAAGTCACTAAGACACAAGGGTGGTTACTGAGAAAAAGTTATTGAGGAGAAAGGACAATAAAAGGAGACAACGATTAACGTTACATTTGACTTATTGAAGATTGTGTTTGGCAGGAAAGCAAGTCGGAAGAGAGTTCATCAGGTGAGAAATACGAAAGAAGCGATTAGAATAGATATATGGTTATATCTCGCAACTTCGGCAGTAAAATTATTGGACCTCGCCGCAAATCTAGTACTGCGCTGAAATTCCTGAAGACGAGGTACCAAAAGAAGGAAGCTTATCAGAACAATTTAAATATTTCTAAAAAAAAAAAAAAAAAAAAAAACGCGAGTCAATATGAAGTTCTTGATTTTTAAAATTTTTATTTTGTAGTATATTGAATAAATACCAACAAATATGTCTTCATTAAATGTCAAATTTGAGTCAAAATGTTGTTGTTGGGGGGATTATAGACATATAAAGATGCGAATCAACGCAGAGAGAACAACGTAGATAACTACAGTGTAACCCGGATATAAGAGAGTTGTCGGGACCGGGTTTGGTCTATTTTATATACATTAACACAGAATTTGGGACCAGTCTCTTATATCCGGGTTTCTCTTATATCCGGGTTTGGTCTATTTTATATACATTAACACAGGCTCTAATTTGGGACCAGAGAAAATCTCTCTTATATCCGAAAATATCCGGGTTTGGTCTATTTTATATCATTAACACAGGCTCTAATTTGGGACCAGAAAAAATCTCTCTTACATCCGGGTTTCTCTTATATCCATTTTCTCTTAATGTATAATGTTATTTATTCTAATTAGTTTTAAAAGAAAACGAGAAACCAAAAGAAAAAAAAACATACCCCCTTTTTACTTAGTAAGATATTCTACTCTTAAATGTTAGTTTCATTCAAATCAAAAACTTAATTTAATTGGCAGTTTATGTAAATCATCATGAAAACTGTTACGACTTGAAAGCCCACTGCAAATCAGTGATTTCTTATCTTCAGCAACTTTGCAAATATCTCTTATACGTCCTCTCCAAACCTTTTATTGCCTGAGCTAACTCGCGAAAGGTCTTCTAAGCACTTCAAGATTTTTACAGGGAATGGTTTTATTGATAGTTTCTTAATATCGTTCTTCAATGTCTATACTATGATTAATCGCCCAGTACGTATGGATGTTATTCTTCGAGTTGGTATTAATGGCAGAACGATTTCTATAGTATTTACTGTTTGTAAAACTATTAACTTGTGCTGTCAAACTCCGATATCAATATCGTTCTTTGATTTTGATTTCTTAGAGACAACATACATCAATATTAAAACTTTCGACGTCCTGGGCCACTAATGCCCGCGCTTTTTTGGTTTTCACGAGTCCTCTAACATTAAACTTCCTGAGGGTAAAATCTTTATAAACAATTGGAGGTATTGACAAAGTTTTAATTAAGAAGTTGTTAACATTTAACAGTTGATAACCGGGGAAGCCACTACCTTCTCCGCCAAAATATTGATGTAAAATACTTCGTTTTATTGAGATAAGCAACGCAGCTAGAAAATTCAAGAGATTTTCGCATGTGTATTATAACGAAACAACATGTAATAGAAACGGTTTTTCAAATTGCAGTCTATTTAAAAGCCGTTATTTATTGTCGTTTCAATGAAAGATTAAGTAGGAACTCTATACATTTACAACGAAGTGACCCATCAAATGTTTAGATTTAACAAATTTTTCTTATAATACTAGAATATGTTCATATGGTGTGTCGGATTGCAATTCCTCGTCTAGATTTCAATACCTAGACAGGAAATGACGAAAACTGATTTAAAATCTCAAGAACATGAGTTTAGTTTGCTGATATGTTAAGCAATAAAAAAAAATGGTCTCCAGAACGCGTTGGGGGGGTAAACCAGGTTTAGTTTAAATGCGAGCATTTTGTGGATAGTGCATCAAAAAGTAATTGCTTAAAATGGAGTTTGGAAGCAAAGCTTAAAATAGTGTATTTCGGAATCTGTCGTTGGTGGGTTTAAAGTTTGTGTATGGTGTATTCATAGATCAGCGCATCTAAATGTTAACATTCTATATGGGGTGGATGTGCAAAAGTAGGTATATAGTAATGAAAAACGTGTGCAAAAAATGTATGGTATCGTTTGTACAAATATATCAACAATAACATATCAATAATAAAGATATCAATCCCTCAAATGTACAAAATGTTTGCTAGCGCCATTTACACAATCTTCTTTGCCTGTAAAACATTTATTATTCTTATTTATTAAAAGATAAATATTATAATAAATGTATTATAATGAAAATTATGAAAGTAAAAATATTAAAAAAATGATTTTAATGAATTCTAGTATTAAATGAATCCTAGGAACATTATTATTAATAGGTGGAGTAACGGATAAGCGACTCGGATTGACGAATCGGAGAGCCGAGTTCGAATTCCAGTCGAAACCATTACATTCACATACGTGCTATTACCCTTGGGAAAGGTATGAATCCTCTTCTTCCCCTCCCAGCTATGCGTAAGTAGCAGGACAGGCCGGGATCTATGGTCTACCACAGAAAGAAATGGCAACCCACTGCCATAAAAATCTGCCTCGTCAGTCATGTATCGAAGGATACATGATCGCCTAAGCGTGTATCACGTATGGCACATAACTTACTGATAACATTTACTTTATACCTATTTTTGCAGACCCCATTATGTGGCAATGGAGAGGGACTTAAAGTTTCCAATGATGGCAGAAAGACTTAATTACGGAGCAGCAAATTAGAATCGAACTCATTCTCAAGATCCCATATATTATCTTACTAACAATTGCATTAAGTGCCCCCCCCATATCTATATTCTATAAATTCCGTTTAGTTTCTATGTAATTATTTGCAAAGCTTAGTTTTAGCCAAGACCCCGACTGTGAGTCATTCATCGAATCCTGCAGTAGTGACATGTAAAACCCACTTGCTGACCACTACACTATGAGATGAAATTTTAGAAGTAACCAATGTTAGCTAAAATTTAAGACGAAGATGTGCTAAATTCAATATGTTTACGAACTTAGCGTTTTATTCAACAGGAGCACCTCGGGTTACGTCGTTTCGAGTCGTTCTCGATTATACGTTTTTTTGTCAAAAATATATGAAAAAATAAAAATCATGTTTAAGTCATTTTATTCGAAGTTACGCCACAGATATTGAAGTCGTAATATCACTAGAAAAGCGTTAAAAAGCACATAAAATCATGTCACTGTACAATAAATAAGAATAATAGTATATAAAATCATATTAAAATACGTACATTTACAGTAAATGTTAATATAATTATCATAAATCCTAGAGAAAAAACATGTGACTGTGTTTACCTCTTATTTAGCGGTCTTTAAGAGCTCAATATTGGCATTTTCCACGCTAGTTCCAATATCTGCCGTTTGGCGTCGTTGTCAACACCACTCGTGATTCACGCGAAATTAAAATCCATTTTAGTTTAGGCATACACGCGATATACGTCTGCTTATCGCCTACTCTCTCATTCTCATTCATTTGAGGCTTTATATTTTGCCCCAATGGCTCCAAAGAAGATCTCCTAAGTGCAAGAGCTAAACGTCATGCTATAATGCTGGACGATAAACTTACTATGATAAAATGCCATGAACAAGTTGAAAAGGTTATATCGATTGCTCGATAATTTGGAATGAGTCGGACAACTTTATTGACGATTGTTCATAATAAGGATAACAAATCTGTTGCCGCAGGGATGAAGAATACTGTTATCGATAAGAAAAGAGAAAAAAATCTTTGAAGAGATGGAACAAATTCTTTCTCTTTGGGTTGATAGGTTGAATTATTAGCGTGCTGCTAATAGTCAAGAAATGATTCAAGCGAAAACGTTGTCTTTGAGGACCTGAATAAAAAATAGCCAGATGAGAAAGATATAGAGTTTAAAGTGAGTCAAGGCTGGTTTATGAGATTTAAAGAATGAAGACGTTATCACTCTACTATGAAGCAAGGTGAAAGAGCATCAGCTGACGAACAAGCAGCAGCCGATTTTCCTAAAGCATCGACTAAGATCATCAAAGAAAACGGGTTTCTTCCTGAACAGATTTTTAACGTTGATGAAACTGTATTATATTGGAAAAAAATTGCCAGACCGTTCTTTCATTGCTAATGCTAAGCGTAAAGTTATATTGTTGATAAATTATTTTATTCAGAATACTGTACATGCATATCATAAATACTGTAATATTCAATGGGGAATACTTATTTGTGGTTTATAATGTGGTTATTTCTCCTTAAATCATCAGACCTCTGGAACCAATTAACGACGTAGAGTGAGGTATACCTGTATATGAATTTGATTGGACTAATTTTCATTACATTTTTTTACAATGATTCGGCAATGCACTCTACGGCTTTCCTCATGTGTTCTGGAAAGTTGTCTAATATAATAGATTTCAAGGTTAATTGGAAGAATTTGGTGACATAAAGGAGTCTCGTACTATTAAGGTTCCGTAGATCATGCTGCAAGTCAAAATAATTTGAGAATGAGAGTTATAAGGAGATGTATGTTTTTTACTAGCCAATACAAGGCTCAAGAGCCACTCAAGGTAGATGTGCTATTGAATGTGGTTCCTGATATCAGCGTAAGAGAAGGAAGTAAGAAGTTAAGATTATGAGGATATACGGGATAGTTAACGATTGATCCAAAACTTGAAAAGGTTAACCTTGCATTGTTCGAGGACGCATACAAGCTGAAGTCACGAATCAAAGTGTCGTATCTGTCTTGCTCTTAACGTTAGTAGGGAAGCCTGATCCCGGGGATTCCAGATGTGATGTCGAACCTTCCTTTTTGCACTAATGAGTAAGGGTTGATGGATGCCAACGGATACGTGACAGTGGTCATGGGCACTGCCTTCTATTTATTCCTTTGGAAACCATGAAAGATGAAGAAAGCTCAATAATAACCTTAGAGAGTGCAGGTTTTCAACCACACGATACTTGTTCGCATTCACCACAATCGGATATTCGTTTTCAAATTACTCTCTATTTCATAGGTTGACATCTGTGCTGCGACGTCGAGAAGGTGTCTTGTCATATCCATCACTGAAACGCATTACCGAATGCCTAACTGTTCTCACATCCACTGTTTGTTCTCCGTAAACGTTCAACAAGTAGCAGTGAATGTCAACTGGTGAAATGTTTTTGGAATGAATTCAATGTCACACGTCTGCTTCGTAAGCATTTTCATGTCAGATGCTATTTCACCAGCTGCTATCTGCAAAAAGGCAAAAAATATAAATCATTCGCAGGAAGGTACATTTTCTACTACTGTACCACCAAAATACGCCTCCGAGATTTTAAATATATTTTGAACAAAAAAAAGTCAATATAATAAAATAGGAGATATTAATTTCTAAGCGACTATCGTATATAATTCGAAAAAGCTAACGTCATATTAACGTTAACATTTCTCAATAAGATTTGCTTTGTCTCCCACTATTGACATTCAGACGACACATTGCCTATTTTACGTGAACAACACTCGAAAAACAGATGTAATTTGCCTGACTGTAGAGTTTAAAAGTATCCCGGTAGCTAAAAGTTTACAGGAGAATATCAAAGGCCATAAAGTGCAAGGTGTCTAAGTGATATCAACGGCCATTTTGAATTTACCCTGAATGTCCTATTTTTCCCAAAAAATGAGTGCGTAAAGAAAGAGAAAAAAGAGAGGAATAAAGATAAAGAGAGAAAGAGAGAGAGAGAGAGAGTTAGGGGAGGAGACAAAGAAAGAAAAAAAGAGAAAAATAAGAGAGACAGAAAGAGAGAAAGAGGTGAGTAGCTAAGATGTAGCTCAAGACCGAAATTATGGGGCACCCAGTGAGAATTGTACTCACTTTTCAGTCGAAATTGATCTAGCGAGAAAAGCTGGCTAACTGATGTCCCCAAAGATATGATGCTATAGATATATTTGCATAAATCTTTTCAAACTCTTTCTCTCCATCTCTCTTTTTATCACTTTTCTCCCTCTCAGTCTTTCTCTCTTTCTCCCCCACCTCTCTCACCCTCTCAAAGAAAGGTTTAATTTTGAGTCGTATGTTGGATCCCTACTGAGTGCTTTGTGGTAGATCATTACAATCCTTGTAAATACCAAGAAATTGCTGCTATGAGGTTAAGATCTGGAAAAGCTGATACTGGGTGTACGGTGAGGTGATATTGGCAATAATTTCATTAATTTGCCACACACACACACACACACACACACACACAAACACACAAAAACAAAAACAAACAAACAAAAAAAAAACAGTAGCGGGTACAACATTACGCTTCAGAATGAGAAAAAGGAGTGCCGAGTTCAAATCCCAGTCGAGATCGTTACATTCAATTACGTGCAAATATTTTTGGAAAAGGTACGAGTCTATCTCTTCACTCCCTCCAGCTATGGTTTGAATAACAGGATATAATGGATCCTACAGCTTTGATTGGCAATCAGTCTATCGTAAAAAGAAACAGTAACCTTATACGGGAAAATCTTCTGCCTAGTCAGAAGTCAGAATTGAAATGATTACCTAAGCGTGTATCACGCATGACACTTAATTGACAGATACTGCATTGATCTAAAAAATGTCTGAGTCTAATCATGAACCCACTACATTTGGCCTTATGCCAAATTAAACTTAATGCATCAAACACGATGTGCTTTACAAAATATCTAGTAATTTGACCATACAAAATACTTTACATTAGTTTCTTTTGTTTCCTTAGAAGTAGTCTCTTGCCTGATGTTTGATGACATAGAAGATTGTTCATAAAGAGTTGCGTCAGAATTCCATATTACATGTATTTCCAGATTGTGTATCTGCGTTATGTGAACTAATCTGAATTTGGTTGATTTTATTGTTTCTTATTTGAGTGTCTCAAGATTTCTTTCTGTTATAGTGAACGAGCGATGCGTCTTCTGTGAAGGGACCCGAGCACGAAAAGGAAAGGAAGAAAATGCAAAGCAGACAAAAAAATAAACAAGACCGAACGAAGAAATACATATTTCTTTTTCTCCAAGCATTTATTGAAAAACTATCAAATAGCTGCTTTTGCTGCAAGGAATGTTGGGTCAGTGTGTCGTGCCAGAAAAAATTTTCTCGTCAGAATCCATCTTGCACATTTACAAATTTACCATTTATCCAGGCATTGAATAACGTTCCTATATCTTGTCTGGTGCCCTTGCTGTACATCTTGAAATTCTTGACAAAATCTAAAAAAAGGATCTATAATGTAATTGACCCTGAATAGACATCTCAACTTCAGTCAGTTTCTCACCGATGTTATGTGGCTTCCCCTTGTATTTTCTACACATTTTTTCATGTCAACTGTTCTGACGAGCTCCCCCCCCGTACCCCGAATACATGAATTTAAGCGTGCTACTAGATTGGCTGATAGGTCTCAGCTGTTTACTGGTGAAATAGCCAAATGCAACCGCCCCTACAGTTTCGTTTCACACATTTCCTTCTCACAGAACTCCCTTCCGTTTACTTGCTTCCATAACCACAATCTTCAAGTCATTAAATGCACCATCAATCAATATCTGTCTATATTTCTGAGATGAGGTATTATGTACACTATTTACATTATTCAGACTATTGTCCTCATCTTTGTTGCCATATTTTTACAACGATTCGGCCATTGTACGCTCCGGCCTTCTTCAGGTGATTGGAATGTCGAACAGAACTACTTCGCTCGCTGGGGTATACTGTTTAAGTTCCACATGTCATATCTAATGGATATCAGTTATCAGTTATCTTCTGTCAACTCCCAAGTTCTCCACCGCCTTAAGCAGGTATTGAATTCACATTCTTTGGGTCCTGTCGCTGGGTCTAACTAACGTCTTTATCCACTGTGCCATGTGTCCCGGTGGAGAACTTGGAGAGGAGAGTTAACAGGAGACATAGCACGTGGAACTAGAACAGTCTACCCCAGCGAGCGAAATAAAGGCTTCACTTCGACATTCCGACGGAGCGTAAAACGGCCGAAACGTTGTGGGTCAAAATTATGCAACAAAGATGAGGACAATAGTCCGAATAATTGTAAATAGTGCAACATCAATCGCTAGTCTTCTTGAATCCCGTTTATCTTTTTATCCTTTCCTCAATCCTCCCTAGTCTTCTCTTTCTCTTTGACTCCCTGTCACCCTCTGCGCACTAGTGGCATTCCCGCCTTGCTTGAGGTAAAATGATTAAAAAAAAAAAAACGACTGTAAACAGAGCGAGAACATCACATGAGCCGACGAATGGCGGAACATTGAGAGAGGTGAGGTAGGGAGACAACATTGACCCGAACGGGGCCAAAAAATATGAATGTCAGGGGCCAAAAATATATATATATCATATATATATATATATATATATATATATATATATATATATATATATATATATATATATATATATATATATATATATATATATATATATATATATATATATATATATATATATATATATATATATATAAAAAATGCTCTGTTTATAATAAACAGTATTAAATAACATTTACCGGCCTGAATGTCAAGGCACGTCAGCGTAAATGACGGTTCCGTATAGGATGTAGGTTCGAATCCTGTCAAAGGACGAATATTTTCTATGAAAATTTCTCGGACATTGAGGCCGGTAAATGTTATTTAATTCTGTTTATTATAAACAGAGCATTTACTTAGATACTTGTATCTATAAAAAGAACGTTAAACATAAAAATGTCTTTATTAAATAAATTGTCGGTCTTTGTCCATTTCTTAATATATGACGTCATTTGTTTACATTTGATACGCCATGAGCAGTTATGAATGTACGAGATTCATGGAAGATTGAAGTTACAAGTAGTAAATTCAACCTTGCCAACCGAACGATCCTTTGTGCCCGAGCGGTCAAGGCACGTCAGCGTAAATGACGGTTCCGTATAGGATGCAGGTTCGAATCCTGTCAAAGGACGAATATTTTCTATGAAAATTTCTCGGACATTCAGGCCGGTAAATGTTATTTAATACTGTTTATTATAAACAGAGCATTTACTTAGATACTTGTATCTATAAAAAGAACGTTAAACATAAAAATGTCTTTAATAAATAAATTGTCGGACTTTGTCCATTTCTTAATATATATATATATGAAAGAAACAGGTGCAGACAGATTGTGTAGAATGATTTCAGCGGGCTCGACCGCTGGAGTGAACGAAGTGGAGGAGGACAGTTTAAGGTTAGGGAATCAATTAGATGGTAGTTGGAGGTCTGAGATTAATGGCGGGGTGTCGTCCCTCATTACATCATGAAGTCCTCGAGACAAATTTAACATGACTCATTAAAACTCCTTGAATGATATCGACCCTGGCCTTCCCTCTGCTTACGGGTAAAACTATCTACCTAGAATTATATATATGTCCGTTCTCCCACACATGCGTACACAGAGATAACAGCAATGTATATATGAAAATTCAATACATACACAGTGCGAATATACACACGATATATACTATCTAAGTATGTGTACGTATGTATTTCTTATCACTATACACGTGTTTGAGTAGACATCTGTTTTTAAATGGCATAATTTTCATCTACATGCCTGTGTTTTTGAAGCGTTGAAAGAAAGTAGGCCTTTCGTCAGAGTTAGAATCTGCGTACTCATCTTATAGCCCGCTTTGCTTTGATATCCCGCAAACACGAGTGGCTTTACAACAAAGCCAGGTTAAGAAATGGTTTCCCTGCGGTAGACGAACGTTATACTGCTTAAAAGACACGTATATCCACTAAATAAAGCGTAAAGAGTAACAGGAAATAATGTTACATTATAAATTATAGGCGGATTTAATGACTTAGATGTATGTACAGGATGCGATGGATAAATTGTCGTCTAAATTACGCATCTATGAATATAGGACTGTCATCTCATCTTAACATATATACTTACCAAAATTACACAAAAAAATATATTGAAAGACTAAAGAGTAAATTTATTCAATGTAATCGCCATTGGCTTCAACGACGATCTCTAGATGACTTTGAAATATTTTACAACTCTTCTTGACGATGTCCTTGTTTAAGTTGGTGAATGCTGTCATAATCTTTCATCTTTGGTATTATAAGTAGTTGTGTTGGTCTTTCGCTCAACTGCGTCCTGTACATAATAATCAAGGGGATGCAGTCTGGGGGAGTTAGGTGGCTAGATGTACGGGGTGGTGGAATCGCAGAAATTGTCGGACAGCCATGACTGGTTTCGCCTGCTTGTGTGGCATGGTGCATAGTCCAAGTTGCCAGACATAAAAGTCTTCTAAAAGGCAACGTCTTGACCCAGCACTACCTCCTCAAGGTACTTGATGGAGGCCTCCGCACGGAAACTGAGGACCTCACTAACAAATTCGGGAGTGCTTTTCTTACCAGAACAATCAGGATGAGTTCTCTGGGCTGCCGTACCCTCGTAATCACCATTAGACCCACCTAACTCTTTCCGAATCCTCTTCACTCTCCTCAGATTGACACCCAAACACTCTTAAACGCTTGTATTGGAGCTTTCGGCGCGAATGCTAAACCGTACAGCATGCCGTTTCCTAATTTCTGGTGGAGTAAATCGCGTCATGGTGCTCTTTTTCGCACAAACGGTGCCCAACTGACCCTACTATACTGTACATTCGACAAAAATCAAATATAACGCACTTGCCTGAAAAAATGGCGAAAATTTACTCATCGCATTTAGTATAATCTGCCAATAAATGCTTGTGATTTGTGTGTATGTGTGTGTGTGTGTGGATTATTATATGTATACATCTTTTTAATGGTGATTGCCACATTTTACTCAGATGAGAGCCCCTCCCCCACCATTTGCGATGGCTTCCTTGCCCCCCTATGATGACTCCATAAGTGCATGCCTTGTACATATCCTCTGTACCACGATCTAGATTATATTTTGCAAGCTTTGTTGCAAACAACACAGGTATTGGCGACAGGACGATGAGGCAGTTTGGCATAGCTGGCTTACTTCTGGTTGTCATGATGATCTTTTCAGCTGGCGTACATAACCTGCCCGCGACAACAGCATACGCTCACATACACCACATTTCCAAAACTGAATATTAGTGTCCCTTCAGCGTTCACGCTTGATCTGAGCATACCTCAGAGACATTCATCCTATATATCCAAAGACGTCGCATCCTTCCGTAATAAAGCACCTGTAATCTGTACGATTTAAAGCCAGTTCTTTTCCAATCATTGCTGCACATCCATGCCCAACACATTGAGGCTGTTATATATATATATATATAATTATTTATTTAAAATATGATTACAACGCTACATAAGAGTCATCATGTTTCAAAACAAGAGCCGAAAACTTCAATATAATTATTTGAATTAAATTGAATTAAAGTACCAAGCTCTGTTCCATCTTCGAGCGAATTTTTTTTTTTTTTTTTTTTTTGCAATATTGAAGTTTTCGGCTCTTGTTTTGAAACATGAGAACTCTTATGTAGCGTTGGAATCATATTTTTAAATAATTACATTTATGCTATATATATATATATATATATATATATATATATATATATATAAAATTTGTGTATTTTGGCAGCACATTCTCTTTTAAGCATGTCTGATTAAATAAATTACAGACATTATGTCTGCTAATTTTTTACAAAATCCGTTCATACTCACGAATAACCTTCCGTGTATGTGTAAATTACGGTAATGGATAACACCGCACAACTTTGTATAAATACGTGTACTAATGAACAACATATAGTTTTGTATTACTTGCACCCCTGAAGATGATCTTGGAAGAAGATCGAAAGTACTTGGGAAATGAAAATAAAAGAAATTTAAACAGCTATAGCATATTTCTTTCATCCTTTAACATCAATACACGGAAGGTTATTCGTGAGTATGAACGAATTTTGTTAAAAATTACCAGACATTATATCTGTAATTTATTTAATCAGACATATATATATATATATATATATATATATATATATATATATATATATATATAGTGGACTCTCCTTTCGAATTCGATATATGATAGTCGAAATGTTTAGTTTAGAACTGAACCTGTAAACTATATGCACAACAGTTTTATTATGCACTTTTGGGTGCACAGGATTGAATTCAGTTTCTCTTCTCCTAGACTGGTGGTAGCCACTCAAGGTAAGAGAGCTCAGTCTGCTCTGCTATTTAACCCGTAGCTGGGGGAAGATGGATTCAGGAATTTCCCAAGCACATTAATGCGAAGTTAACGAAACAGAATCGACTGGAATTTGAACTCGGCACTGTGACTTCACTTTTCGGACCGAGAACCCGCACAATATCCGTACATCCATTATATAATGTACTATCTCAGAATTTTAAAGTTTAACAGACCGTGCAAATTGGATACAGAACGGCTGAGTGAGACTGGGATTTGGATATTCGAAACAACTTTCGTAGTAAAATTCTCCAATCTTTAGTCTATTCTATCTATATTTCTGAGACGATGTATTGTAACTATTTACATCGTTCGGCCTGCTGTTCTCGTCTTTATTGCCATATTCACGATGTTTCGATCATTGTACGCTCCTACCTTCTTCAGGTGATATACGTTGGAATTTCGAATCAAACCCTTTCTTTAGTCCACGAGGGTAGATTATTTTAATTCCACGTGCCATGCCATTTTTGTATATCGCAGTATCAGTTAATTCCCTTTAGTAACTCAACTTTCCAAGATTTTGTTCTCTCTGCAGTGGCCAGGTAATGAACTCACAACTCTTTGGATAAAGACACTTTTTGGATTACTCAACCAACGCTTTTGTCCACTAGGCCATGTGAGTTGTGAGTTCAAACCTGCCCAGAGTTGAGTGAACACACTTTTTAGAGTTGAGTTACTAAAGGGAATTAACTGGTACTGAGATTTCCAAAAATAAATAAACACGTGGAATTAGAATAATCTACCCCAGGGGCGTATATAAAGGTTTCGGTTCGAAATTCTAAAGTATATC
>CAHIKZ030001001.1:680000-685000 GCA_903632075.3 Acanthosepion pharaonis | reverse complement strand
GACGGTCTGAGAAGACACGGTAAAATGCAACTGAAATTAAATCTAAAGAAATGCTGGTAGCAAATAAATTATGAGTTTATGGAAGCAGGTGCTATTAACGACATGGGTTGAAGTTGATATATACTTTAAGTTTTCACACTGGACCATGCAAATATATTTTTTAAATTATTATTTTTATAATTTGCTCTTTCACAGAGTCGGACATTTCACATCCGAACTTCGTAAACATCTTCAAACAGTACGTCGTTGTTCCAACGAACACACTATTGATTGGTGTCGTTAACTGGAGGTAACAGAAATGCATAGACGAAGCGAGTCAGCAACGAGGAAGAATATGGTAAAAAAATGAACTCCTATGCCCAGAATCAGAAAGAAAAAGCTGAAAACTTTTGTACACATAACGAGGATAAAAGGGCTTAGAAAACTTAATCCCACAGGGCATATTGGGTGCAAGATTAAGCAGCGAGTCATCTACCTGACGAGCGCATGTGAATGAATATCAAAACGAAGCCTTAGCCTGTTAAGGGTCACAAGAGAGAGGAATTTTGGGAGAGCAATATTCTGGAGAGAGGCAGCACACAGAAAAAGAAGGGCAACAGAGATATGTAGATGGTAAAACGTTCAGTGTCATGCGTGATACACGCTTAGGTGATCACGTATCTTTCAATATATGGCTGACAAGGCAAATTTTTTTCCTACTGTGGGTTGCCATTTCTTTTTGCGATAGGCCAGTTGCCATCCAAGCCTATGGAACTCGGTATATGCTGCTATTTACCCATAGCTGGTGAGAGAAGAAGAGGATTCATACCTTTCCCAAGGGTATCAGCACGTAAATATGTGAACAGGGAATACAATTGATTCGACTAGAATTCGAACCCGGCTCTCCGATTTCTCAATCTGAGCCATTATCCATTAATCCAGCGTACCTCCTCAAACGTTACAGAACAATAAATACACAAATGGTAATAAAGCAGTGAGACAGATCGATAGATGACTTCTAAGATTTTCGGATTTTTAAATATGGAAATCGAAGCTAATGACAATCGAAATTAGGATTTTACCACCCAGTTTTGGTAAGACACAGTGTCATGTAAAAATCTTCACCGCATATTAAGTAATTAAATAAACAAACAAACCACTAATGCGATAAGAAGCTTGATTGATATCTTTGAGGACAAATAGTGTTGAAAAAGGGGTGGAAACCTTTTCGGTTGGCTGAAGTTAAGGTCAAAATTTTAATTTGGGTTGAATAAATAACTCAACAACTATAGAATGAGCCTATAGGTTTTTTTTATTGTTTTTCTTGTTCATGGTAGATTTTTCCAAATGACTGTATCCAGGTCTTTAGGTTTATATATTAGCCATTTTTAAGGAACATGAATTAAAAATTATGTCTACTTCTCAGCGACTTACACAACATTTGCAATAACACCTTCTGAATCCTTGAAAATGGCATAAATTGGCCGAAAGCGTTCAGAAACATTTGAATTCCCAAAAGAAATCTGTCTCTTGAAAGAAAGAATCACGCGCGCGCACACACACACACACACACATATATATATATATATATATATATATATATATATATATATACTCAAAATTTTTTTAAGGTATTCCTTTTAGAGTCAAAAGTTCTTAAGCACTCACTCGTAAAAATGTGCACGTGTAAAAAAATTGTTTTATTTACGGATCGACACTTCTACCTGGAATAAAAGTAGCTATGCACTTTGGGAAAAGTATTACAAACAACACTTATAAGAGAATGAAATAAACCTTACCATATATATATATATATATATATATATATTCATATAAATATAGATAACTAGACTCGTTTCGAAAAACCCTCGAATTTTTGATTTGCTAATCAAATCAATCTCGAGGGAAAAAAAGGTTTTAAAAAAGAAAGAGCTACAAACATGAACTTCTGCCGACAAAAAATCGCACAATCGTTTAGGTGAAACCTAGGTAGGTTTGTCTGGCTCACTAGGTGTATCTATATATATATATAGATATATATATATATATATATAGATATATATATAGATATATATATATATATATATATATATATATATATATATATATATATATATATATATATATATATAGTCAAACCTAGTGATCCAGACAAATCTACCCAGGTTTCACCTAAGCTGGCTTTCCCTGACGATCCGCTTTGGTTTGACTAGGTCTGCTCTACCGTTGTATTGAGCTTTTTTTAGTTAGTTATTTACTCGTGTCGGTTTTTTTTTTTTGGGGGGTTGAACCTGTATCTGTGCGATTTTTTCGACAGACTCATGTTCCTGGCTCTTTCTTTTTTAAAACCTTATTTTCCTTCAAGATTGATTTGATTATTGGCAAATCAAAAATTCGAAGGTTCTTCGAGACGAGTATTACATATATATATATATATATATATATATATATATATATATATATAAGATTTTCTTATGATCATCTAGATTGTTGAAATCCTTGAAAACATTTGTTGGACCAATGAAGACGATTCGGCAGCGCCAATCTCGCTTCTAAATATACGTCCTATTAGGTTACAAAGGCAGAAGAAAGTTTTCCGTATATTTTTTAAGGCTTATATTAAACTGCTAATTAATCCCATTGATCCTGTGGAGTATTTTGAAGACACAACAAAACATTGTTCCATAATATTCGACAGTTGACAAGTCATATATTCATTAATAACCAAATAGTTTCTTGAATACTCTATTAAGTAACCACAAGGGTTTTCTGATTTTAGTCATATTTGTGTCCAAGTTTTATTACTATAATTGTATATTTGAACTTTTCAAACTTAATTCATTTTTAATATTGACATTTTAATTCAATTTTTAAGAATAAAACCTTTTTCTTTCATTTTTACTATATGAACTAAAATGAATACTCAAGACAATATAATATACAGTGTAACCCGGATATAAGAGAGTTGTGGGGAACCTTATATCCGGATATAAGAGATATTGGCTCTAATTTGGGACCGGAGAAGAATCCGTCTCTTATATCCGGGTTTGGTCTATTTTATATACATTAACACAGGCTCTAATTTGGGACCAGAGAAAATCTCTCTTATATCCGGGTTTCTCTTATATCCGGGTCTATATCCGGGTTTCCCTCTTTGGTCTGTTTTATCCACAGGTCTCTTACCAGAGAAAATCTATCCGGGTTTCCCTTATATCCGGGTTTGGTCTATTTTATATACATTAACACAGGCTCTAATTTGGGACCAGAGAAAATCTCTCTTATATCCGGGTTTCTCTTATATCCGGGTCTCTTATATCCGGGTTTCCCTTATATCCGGGTTTGGTCTATTTTATATACATTAACACAGGCTCTAATTTGGGACCAGAGAAAATCTCTCTTATATCCGGGTTTCTCTTATATCCGGGTCTCTTATATCCGGGTTTCCCTTTTATCCGGGTTTGGGACCAGAGAAAATCTCTCTTATTTATATACATTAACTTATATCAGGCTCTAATTTGGGACCAGAGAAAATCTCTCTTATATCCGGGTTTCTCTTATATCCGGGTCTCTTATATCCGGGTCTCTTATATCCGGGTTACACTGATAACAAGAAAATTAAGAACAAAATGATATATCTATAATATTTTAAATGGATTATTAAAAACAACCTACAGTGCCACTGCTCTGACAATGTCCCGAAGTATTAAGAGAGAGTTAAACTTGTAATACATTGTCAAATTTTCGTATTTAGATTAAATGTGTACCTACACTTAATAATCTCCATTTAGTATAAAATAAACTTGTCAGATATTGATTTCAAAAGTTTAATTTTCATAAATAATTGTGTATTATTTCATGCATTTGCATATTTAATTAAATTCTGGTGGTTATTACAGAAGATAGTGATAGCAAATCCCAAATCTCCAGCTTCCATTCTCCTGGCAAACTCTTGGCGTGGAAGTTTCAATTTTTCCAATATGTAATTCATCCAGACTCTATTGTTTTGTTACGACTACATAAGCGTCAATTTTTATGCACTGACCATATCTCAGTTTCAGAAATAGGTCGGTATTTTCCCGATTTTCCACTTTGCTTTATTTGTACTATGAACAAAAACGAATACTCGAGAGGATATATAACAAGAAAATTAGTAATTAAATGATATATCTATAATGTTTTAATAGGATTGTTAAAAAAAACCCACAACACCACTACTGTGAAAATGCCTCGCATTACTTCTAATACATTGTCAAGTTTTCGCATTTAGATTAAATGGATACCAACTTAATAGTCTCCTTTTAATATGAAAGAAAAATTGTTAGATTTTATTTAAAAAATGTATTTTTCGTAAATAATTATTTTCTTTTAAGCGCCACCTAACCACACCTAAGACACAATCTATGTAGACATAATAATCACATGACAGAATAATCTCTACTGACTCCAAGAACAAAAAAATTAATAGATTAATCTCGCTATTTCTCACTTTTGTGTGTGCATTGCGAGGCCATCACAAGATGGAGGTTCAAGCTTTAACTGAAACTCATCTCAGAAGGTCTCTTCGTATTATTTCATGCATCTTTTAGTGAATATATTGACAATTTACAGTGAAATGTTTCAGAAATACGATAAATGACTTTTTAAAAAAATAAGATTAAAGCAGATAAAAGCTTTAGGTTTTATTTTTTAATCTTGTACGGATTGAGTTTTGTATTGTTGGTCAATGTAAACGATCTTTTTCTTTTTCTTTTTATATAAATTATCTATTTCTCTTTCTCTATATATAAATGCTTTATCTCTATCTCTCTTGCTATATATATATATATATATATATATATATATATATATATATATATATATATAAATGCTCTGTCTCTCTATATATATTTAAATGCTCTCTCTCTCTCTATATATATATATATATATATATATATATATATATATATACTCCATCTGTCCTCACTGTCTCTCTCTCTCTCTCTCTCTATATATATATATATATATACTGTCTATATATATAT
>CAHIKZ030001001.1:670000-675000 GCA_903632075.3 Acanthosepion pharaonis | reverse complement strand
CACACATACACAATATATTATATATTAAGACTGGTACATATCTCCCTACTAGCGCTTGAAATCAGTGTTCAATCCCAGATAACAAAACATGGATTTCGATTGTTGATTTTCAAGGTAAGCAGATAACCTTGACCTGTGAAATTAGCACAATTGTATCTTATTTTCCTATATTGTTCCTTACCCTTAATTTAGGACTTGTTCTTCACTGAGTTACATCATATGACAGCGTGCTGGAAAGATCTTGGCTCAACCTATTTCTCCAAATCAGTTTGATCAATGAAATACTGATTCTTATCTGGGTTAGGCTGAGAACTTTTCAGCACCGAGTCACGCATACATACATCTGTTTAATTCGTACTGAGTTGGCTAGATCTAACCGTTAGTTCTAAACTAACAATTTCGTTCCTCGCTTGTGGTACTCTCTACCGTCTCCATGCTTTCCAGCTAACTTTAATCTTCAAAAGTTTAAATGCAATTCAATCGCTTTCTACTGTGCTTCTGATTACTCCTCTCGACTTTTAGTAATGTTTCTGTTTTCTAATTCTTCTATGCCCAGTAACACCTTGTGTTTGAGTGGCTTTACTTCCTTGCTTGGGGTGAAATTGATTAAAAACAAAAATCGAAGAAAGAACAAAAAAAAATGCGATCAAATAACATGGCAGCATATATGATTTTTTGTTCCATTAATTCATTTCTATATTGAGGTTTAACTTGTGACTCTTTGAACATAATTTTTTCAAGTATTATTGTTGTACTTTGTTCATTCACGGTGACGGCCTTTTCACCTCCTGGTTTCCTCAACATTTTTGGAGAGTTCACAATGTCATAACAAAGATACTGCTACTAGGCGTCGCCAGTGCAAGGGAGATAATTCTATTGGAGCCCAAAATTATAGATAAAAATATACAAAAACACGTGGTCTGTTTTATACATTCGAGAGCGTCTGTGTGTCAATATGTGTATTTATAACACAATTATGATATACGTAAACATACAAAGAAAAGGGACATACATTGATAGAATGGTAGACTGGCCCGTCTAGGGGTTTATAATATATATATATATATATATATATATATATATATATATATATATATATATATGTTTTTGTGTGTGTGTCACACACATGTATGCGCGTACTAATATTATCTTATGGCATCAAAGAAATGGACCAGTTCTTAAGTGGTTTGCTGGCTGAGACATGTCACTTTTGGAAGCGGGAGGGAGCCCCTTAGAGTCGCAGAAATAAGTGTTCATTCCAAACCTTCCTCTTTCCCATATTTATTCCTACCTCCTGCCTATTACGTATGTGCAATAGACGTACACAGATTTGACAGTGAATAGTTGGAAAAGCAGTCGTTTCAGTATACAATGATATGCTATATACACATATTGCTTTGCTCAATTCGACACAAGCCCACTTGTTGGCTTAAAACATTTCTATAGAAATGGCCTAACTGTATCACTGTAACTTCGTGTTCTACTTAGACCGAGAGGCAGAGACGTTAGGGAGAAAAGAGAGATAAAGGAAAGAGAAGAGAGAGGGGAAAAGAAAGGGAGAAGAACGGAAGAGAGAAAATAGAGAGGAAAGGATAAAGAGAGAGCGAAGAAAAGAAAGAGACAGTAGAACGTGTGTAAAGATAGGGAAGAGAGAGGGGATAGGAAAAAAAGACATAAAAAAGGAGAGGGAAGAGCGAGAGAGAGACACTGAGAGGGGAGGAAAGAGAGACACTGAGAGGGAAGGAAAGAGAGACGCACAGAGGAGAGGAAAGAGAGACGAGAGGAAAGAGTGACAGACAGACAAGAGGAAAGTGAGAGAGAGAGAGAGAGGGAGAGGCGAGGAAAGAGCGAGGGACGAGAGGAAAGAGACAGACAGACTGAAGGAAAAAGAGAAAGAGAGAAAAACAGAAGGAAAGAGAGAGAGAGAGAAATAGGCGTGAAGAAAGAGAGAGAGTGAGACAGAACAATGTAAAGAGAGAGTGAGAGACGAGAGGAAGAGAAGCACAGACGCTAGGAAAGAGAATCACACAGATCCTAGGAAAGAGAGAGAGAGACATAAAGGCTAGGGAAGAGAGAGAGAGAGAGAGAGAGAGAGAAAGAAATCGATTGATAAAGAGGGGACAGTGATAAACAAGACTGAGGAAAGAGAGAGACATAGAGTAGAGACTAGAGGAAAAGAAAAACTTGGTAGCGAAGGAAAAAGTAAAAAGAAAAGAAAAAATTAGAAAACAGAGACAGAAGAGAGAAAGAGAGAGAGAGAGGGAGATAGAGAGAGAGAAATTACTAACACAAAACGGTATCAATGAATAAAGTTTGAATTTAGCTTAGGGCTTCTTATAATGCTTCAGCCATAATTTACTCTTAGAGAAGGCATGAATGTACTGCTCCCTGCACTTTGGTTCAATGAGGATAGGAAAAATCTGTTGTATATTTTACATATGAAAATGGTTAGCAGAGAAAAGGAAAGAAAAAAAAACAAAAAAAAAGAACATCTTACAGCTCAGAAGTTCATATATATATATATATATATATATATATATATATATATATATATATATATATAAATTAATTTAAAATATGGTTCCATCGCAACACAGAAATTACTATGTTTCAAAAACAGAAACTTACAACTTCAAATTTAATTATATAGTTAAATTAAAAGCACTAGTTCTGTTTCATTTTAAAGCGAATTTTGGAATAACTTATTTTGAAATTTACTGAGTTTTAAAAGCACATACATTCATAATACTTGTTTTACAGTTCTTTCTTTTTTACTATATATATATATATATATATATACTTTCTTTACAATCGGAATTAATTGTTTTAAAATTCGCAGGTTTTTTCAAGCCCTTTATGGACTTCATAAACAGTTTGAAAAATACTGCGAATTTTAGAATTAAAATTCGTAGGTGAAAATGGTCATTAACTAAAGTTATCTTAATTCCAATTGTAAAGAACATTTGCTCTGTTTAATGAAAATAAACAGCGAGCGCTCTTTTGTGAGTCAGTTTTAACATATTTCAAATTCTATGTTGTGTTAATAGGACTCGTCTGGATTATATCAACGGATTACTACCTATATATATATATCGCGAATACTACCTAAGAGTTTAGTAAATCTGAATAGAGTAATCTGTTTATCTATCAAGTTATCAAGTCTTTCCCGGGTCTCTCCTGTAATTTCTAAGTCTCAGTAACATTATTTCATCAGATATAAAACTTGAAAGAAAATGTTCTTTATTGTCTTTCAGAGATCCATATCGCGGATACGGCGATTGGCTTTGTACTAATCCAGTTGTTTCATTACATGTTGGATTTGATCAAACGAAAAAAAAAAATGAATGAATGAATGGGTTACGTTTGCCACAAATGTGTTTTAAAACGCTCAATGCTATTTACAGTATACAAAAATGTTTACTTCCAAACATTTTTACCAATGCAAAAAGCTATGTATTAAAAAATGTGTTTTTTTTGTTCTTAAATGGAGTCATTTTCATAATAACTGCCATTGAAAAAGACTGCTTATGTGAAAACAGTAGGAAACCCAGACATCAACAATCGGTCACAGAGATCAAAATATTTATATTTAAGATTATTATTACTGTTATAATCCTCTGGATTTTGAATTCAGTTAAAATTATTTCTGTATTTAAAAAGTTTAGCTTAATAAAGGATAGAATTGCCATGATTGCTCACGTTCTGAAGAGACGAAGCACTTCGTAAAATGAGATTGAGGAAAATAACTCAAATGGTAAACTGAGGTTTTATTCGAATATTTTGAAAAGAAACTGCAATAAAAATAATTCATATATATTCAAAATTATAGTAAAAAAAATGGCGTCGAATCAGAAAGAATGTTTTGCGCCAACTATATATTCGAAACCCAGACTTTTAACTGGGTTACCATTGTCAGCGGTAGCAAATACGCAACTATTTCAGCTCCTTGGTAGAACTCTTAAAGTTCTACGAAAGGCGGGTCTCATATTATTGCTAATGATGTTTTTAAAATGTGCTCTTAATTCATAAAATGTTATATTTTTAAAATGGAATTATGTGTTGTCAGCGGTAGTTGGGTTTTGTGGGGAAGTGATACTGTAAATAAATAGGAAACGATTGAAAGTAGAACAAAAACAAGAGGAGTTATCAGAGAGTGGACCTGGCGTAATAGTTAAAATACTTGCTCAATGCCCTTATGCTTATTGTAATGAATCAGCCCATTTATTAAAATGTCCTATTAAAGAAAAAAAATGTATTTACCAGATAAGCCTTTCTAACCACTCTCTCTCTCTATATATATATATATATGTGTGTGTATGTGTCATTGAAACCGTAGCTGGTTCTATTTGAATGGCTTGTAGCGGTTCCCATAAACTCTCGCAGAAAATCAGGACGATTCATATGAAATGGAAGAAAAGGCAAAGATCTCAGGTTACATCGGCGAAAAGGCAAATAAGAAATTCTGTCTGCAGAAACGGATAATATTGTGTTACATCAAATGGGCGTTGCATAGTCGTTGAATACATTGTGTCAAGGAGAGTTAATCGTTGTGACAGACCGTATCTCCTTTCAAAGTTTCTATTGTAAAAAAAAAAAATAAGAACAAGAATATTTCCCCATCTGATGCAGTGGGTGTGTTCCTCATCCTCTTGGTCTGACACAAGATATTGCAATATATTCGCTGATGTTATAGATACTTCTCAGCTATGGTATTGGATTACGGGTGTGTCTTGTGGACAAAATTTCAAACTTCGACGAGATGAGTTCCTCGTCACTTTTTAGGTCTCTCCGCGCTAAAAAAAAACTGGAGATTCTAACAAGAATTTCGATTTTCGGATAGTAAATATGTTATGTGAGCAACGACAAAATGCTTGGAGAAAATGGAATCAAAAAGGAAAGATACACATAGAATCAGAAGAAAGACACTTGAAATGTCTATGACCTGTAATTAAGAAATAATTTGATACTCACAAGATATATTGAAGGCAATAAGCACAGAG
>CAHIKZ030001001.1:635000-665000 GCA_903632075.3 Acanthosepion pharaonis | reverse complement strand
GGGAAAGGTATAGATTCACTACTTCTCCCTCCATCTATGGGTTAATTAGTAGGACATTTGTCAGTAAATCCTTATCATCTTCAAAAAATCTTACAATATAAAATATTTTCTGTCTTTAAATAACCTAGATAAGGTTGATAAGCCGTAAAGATCAGTCAATACATTGAGGATCATCATCGGAATCCTGGCGTTTTCCGAGGATTAAAACTCAAACAATGTAAAAAAAAATGCAATTGTTTTAACTAGTCGAGTGGATTAAGGCGTTGGTTCGTGAATTAGCTGACATAGTGATGTGAGTTCAATCCCTTGGGAGGGGAGTGCAGGTTTAGACTCAATGGTAACAAGGCAACTAATAACTGAGCAGTGCTAAATAAAAACAAGACGAGGCATCCCTAGACATGGGCACCGTAATTTAGAACAATCTACTTTCTCAAATTAAATAAAGCGTTCAGTTCGAATTGCACTGACGGTAACCCGGATTGACAAGCACTCAGAGAAGGCCGAGGAGCAGAACGACCGTAACGTTGTCATAATAGAAACAAAGACGAAGCCCTAAAGTAAATAATATAATTACTCCAACTGGAACCTGGAAAATTTATCACTCATAGGACATAACAAAGGCCAGAGAAGTGAGAAGAAGGGACCGAGGATGATACTTAACGAGTTTCTGTAAACAGATGGCAGAATAGGGACAAAGAGAAATGGTAAATGGTAAAAAAAATGAGTTAAACCAAAAAAAAAACCCCCAAAACAGGAATTTCTGGTTAGCCATGATCGCCCACGTCTTAAAGGGGTATAGAATATAAAAGAAAACACTCTTCCCATTAAAAAAAGCCAAATACTTCCGACATAACTTTTGGCTTGTGCTAGACCAAATTAAGCTTATTTAATATAATTTCTGAGGGATAACATGAGGAATGAAAGCTTGGAGAATTTGACACTTATAACATAATGAAGGTAATAGAAGCAGATGGAAACAGTAACTTACTTATCGAGTTTGAGTGAATGGTTGACAAAACAATGACACAGAAAGACAGTAAAGTCTCAAAGACAGGAAGTCATGGAGAGCCATGATTGTTTACGTCTTGAAATCTTATCGTATACAAATGATAATGTTATAGTTTCCATATCCTTGTTCTCATGGGATATGTACATTGGCCGAGGGTTTAGAAAGTAAACTTTTTGATTATGAGGCTCTGGTTCAAATCTCACCCTGGTCGATTTGTAAAGAAGGTGACTTTTTGATGTTATCGGCTTTGAGAAGCAATCCCAGCGTGCCTGTAACCTATACAAGAGGTGAACTAAGCCCTGTGAGTAAAAATTAGGTAGAAGCCGTCGATGGCTGTGCTTGCACGAAATCATAGCCGAGATTTGCGCATACTGGTATCGTTCAAACTGTTGATCACGCCAGATGATACGCTCTCTCTCTCTCTCACACACACACACACACACACACACACACACACACACACACTTTCAGAAACAGTAACTAAGGTTGGCTCAGTATCTTCTACTATGTGCCGTATCGCTTCAAGATGTTGGCGATCATGGCTCTCCACAATTTCCTGTCTTTTGTAGCTCTTAATAACTTTTGTCTTTTTGCCATCTCTCCCAAACCCTGCTTCGCCATGCATTCAATTTCCCCTGGCTCTCTCTTCAGTCTGTCCTGTGAGTATCAAGTATCCTTCCTCATTATGACCTTTTTGTTGACATTGTCTCTCGAACTCCATCGTTGATCAAAAGTTCGGTACATGATATTCTCAGCATCCTTCTGTAGAAAGACATTTTTGTTGTTTCAAGCCTCTTTTTGATCTGTGAGGAGATTGTCCAAAATTCTTTGTCATAGAGGAGAACTGATACTTTTTGTTTCTAACGATATTTTTCTTTGGGTGTTGAGAAAAAAATAAACGCATTAAAATTTTGAAGTTGCAAATTTAAAAATAGCTCCCAAAATGAAGTCAAGCAATTACATTACTACATATTTTTTCCAGACCATAGATGATATTTGCATCACATTACCAAACCAAGTCATGATCTCACTAATAATAATGTTCCATGATTTACTTTAACGTTGGCAGAGAAAGACAAGCGCTAACTGTAGACGCTGCCTTACTGTAATTTAATGTAAAGTTCTTTATTGCCCTAAAAATGGAAACAGTCTTGTCTAATACCAAACCATGAGCAATTTTGTATTTTTGGGCTATCTGCTGCATTTATTGCAAATTAAGTATATTATATATTAACGTACCAAACATCCACATAAAGTGAACTATAACTTTGAGCCCCGGTAAAAGCTAGAATTTTAGATAGTTCTTTTCAAATAAATTTAGCCGCTTAAATACTTGCGCAATACAATCTTCTTACTGCCATATATGTGCTCAACTAATCAAAAAATCTAAACTTTGCTAAATCAGATGTCCAAAATGTTCGAAAATAGAAATAAGATACTTTTATTCTAGAATTGATTGGGCAAGAATTGCCAGCTTTGAAAATAAGCATCAGAACTTCTGGGTTCCACCATAAATAACTTCCGGAACTCTAGCGCCAAAGCGAGGCCAGATATACTTGCTGACATATTAAAATGCTTCGAAATATAGTATTTAGTTCAGTGGAGAGATATCACTTGGTATGGATGTGGGGGGAGATCCCCAGTGCTGACATTTTGAGTTTTACCACAGGCACTGAAAAATTCCCTGTCTGATTCATTTCTCCCAAATATGATCGAGTAGTTTTACTTGGAGAAAAATCGCCATGATATCACACTTGTGCACAAGAGCAGTCATTAGTAGATTCTGATAGACGTTGCGGTACCTTGGGGATAAGAACGC
Organism: Acanthosepion pharaonis; assembly: GCA_903632075.3. NCBI lineage: Eukaryota > Metazoa > Mollusca > Cephalopoda > Sepiida > Sepiidae > Acanthosepion > Acanthosepion pharaonis. The sequence continues at coordinate 662,172 of CAHIKZ030001001.1, read as the reverse complement.
CGTGATGAAGATGCAGGCAAAAATATCGAAATATGACAGGGAAAAATCATAGAAATATACCGATCAGCAGGCGTTGTCTAATTTGTGGTTGGCGCACTCAGGACAATTTCGAGGAATCGTTCGCCCTCGAGCGATGGATTGTTTATAGCTGAAATCACTGGATGTGCGCAGGCGACAGCACTGCTTGGAACAAGCTCATAGTGAAAAGTTGTGTATGAAAAATCTGCGCGTAGGAGCTGAGATATGACCATCACCACCTGGCCGAAGATTCGGGGAATCTTATCAAATCAAATAATAATTATATAAACAGGAGCACAATAAACCGGACCAATAGGTGGCAGATAAAATAGGAGAAGAAAAGGTTAATTATTGATGCATTGTTCTTTTAAATCAAGAATAGAGCAAAAGGAAGAAGAGAAAATAATCAACTACGACCCATTGTAAGGCTTTGTAAACTGAAGAAGACCACAATCATTTTATTGGTACGTTTGGTACGTTCGCTAAGAGAATAGAAGCGTGGATAAAGAAACTGGCATTGATTTCCCAGTGGAACTGTTATAGAAAGAAAGCATCTTAGGAGATATGGCTCGGCACCCCTGCTAACTACCTTGAGCTCCTTAATAAAATCCAAAGAAGAATCAGCAATATTATTGGTCCTCATCTGGCGGATCAGCTTCAGTCACTTTCCCATCGCCATAAGGTTGTCCCCCCCCATGCGTTTTCTATAAAAAAAAAAAAACTTTGATGGTAATTGTTCGGATCAGCTCTTCACTATGGTACCTAAACGTAATGATTTTAAACGCAGTACTAGACTGTCGTATAGATCTCATCAATTTACAGTTGAGTTGGCTAGATGTAGCCGTAAGTTCTATGCTAACAGTTTCTTTTTTCGCACTTCTAGCTTGTGGAACTCCCTTGCGACTCTATGCTTTCCAGCCAACTTTAATCTGCAAAAATTTACATGCAATGTCAATCGCCAGCTACTGTCCTCCTGATTACTCTTCCCTCTTCCCGCGCATTATTAATGTATCTGCTTTTAATTATTCCTCACCCTGTAACCCATTGTGTCTTAGGAGCTTTGCTACCATGCATGGAAGGATACCGATTAAAAAAAAGGATCGGCAGGATGAGTCAGGGGAAATTTACATATTACCTAAGGTTGGTGGTTGTGGCCTGTTATCCAGCTATTTACATCTTAACTGAGAAAATACTAACATGACAATACTGATGAAGATAATGGCAGATTTTTCTATATTTCTGAGATCAGGTATTGAAACTATTTACACTATTTTTGTCCTCATCTTTATTGTCATGTTCACAACGTTCTGGTCGTGTAAGCTCCGGGCCTCTTGATATGATATACGCTGAAATTTCAAACCGTACCCTTTTATTTAATCCACTGGGGTCGATTGAACATAACAGTAAAGATGAGGACAACAGTCCGAACAATGTTAATAGTGTAAATGATGGCAGATTTATTGACAGCATAATGAGTTTCTGTACATTCCGTAATTTGTGTAATATACATGTTGATATAATGTAATATATTTCGTTAATCGAAAAAAAAATTATATGAATTTCAATAAAGACGTACGGCGAGGATTATGCCAAATAAATAACCCAACAAAGGTTGACCTGTTGTAAACATCGACCAATAGAACCCAACGCTCAACACTGATATAATTATTTTTTTTTTCGTTTTTAACCCTTATTTCCTCATCTGAATGGGATTTGACTACATGGTCGCAAGGGAGATTCAAAACTAACAGAAAAAAGAAAAAAGAAAAGAAGTCCTTTGTTTTCAGATTTGGCACCATTCGTCTGGAAAAGGATTTGGTTATTTTGAAAATGCCAGTATCAGAACTGAAAAATATTTCTACGTGTCTAGTATTGTATCTATCTATCTATCTAGCTAGCTACCTAAGTCTGTTTATAGCTATCTATCTATGTATGCCTGTTACAGTGTAACCCGGATATAAGAGACTCGGATATAAGAGAAACCCGGATATAAGAGAGATTTTCTCTGGTCCCAAATTAGAGCCTGTGTTAATGGATATAAAATAGACCCAACCCGGATATAAGAGAAACCCGGATATAAGAGACTTCTCCGGTCCCGACAACTCTCTTATATCCGGGTTACACTGTAATTTATCTATCTATCTATCTATCTATCTATCTATCTATATCTATATATATATATATATATATATATATATATATCTATGCCTGTTTATAGAAATCTAGCTAGCTAGCTAACTAGCTAACTAGCTATGTCCTGTCCTCACTATTAATGAGAACAAGACGTTCAAAATATGTTCTACTAAAACAAAGAACTATCAGGGTGACAGGAGAGATACAAGGGCTTTTTGAAAGAAAGGAATTTCCTGTACAGTGGATTCTTCTTTCCATAATGGAAAACAGGTCATAGATCTGGTGTCTCCATCTCGACCTGTTAGGAACCCCTTTCACCAAAGAAAGCTGCAGAAAGAAAAGAGACGCAGCAGCACCTCTTTAAGGCCGAAGTTCTTGCCTGCTACAAAAGCGTGTCATTTCTGCATAGCTCTTAATAATCACTTGAGAAATTGCAACAGACATAGAACATCCTCCAAAATCTTCAACAGGAAATTAATAATAATAATGGTTTCTGATTTGCTTGTCATTTGTTTGATCATTGCCAGTTGCACATATCCTCTCAGGACTGACGCACTGTGTATCTTTGTTCATGAGGAGGAGTAATGGGAGACAAACATGGTCAGGTATCGAAAAGAAGTTTTGAGTATGAAGGATGAGGCGACCAAGGCAACTTAGGAAGGGCCTCAAATATAGAACGTCTGAACCTACTGGCTAGGCCGGACTGGAAGTAAATCTAACTGGGCCAAACCTGTATGGTTATGAACGGCTTTTATCAAAACTTATCATCGTATACTCGATGCTGTGGTGCATGTGCCCTATATACCCTTATCAGGTTAGCTGTCATGATGTGTACATTGGGCTACACTTTGTTGGCATGCTGCCCTCGTTTAATAATAATAACAGTCTTATTTTGTTATTCAAATTCTCGACACTTACAACCGCATTACTTATTTTTCAGTTAACAGAAATTTAGCGACATCTCAACGCGGTGTAAAAGTTGACAAGCTTGTCTCGTTAGAAAAATTACGACTGAGTAGTGAGTTCAATCCTCACTGGGTGACCCATACTTTCGAGCTTGTGTCACATCTAAGCTAAACTTAGAAAATCCCCGTAACAAAAACTGAGCGCCGAAATTTTCTGAAGCAAGTTTTTGATAATAAAAGTAAAATTCGATGTGAAAGAAATTTGAAATCTTTAGTTTGCTAATACAAAATTGACTAAAACGAGTTTGAGGGTGAGAGGAGTAGCAATATAGTCAGTGGGCAGTGATAAGAAAATGTAATCAATTCTGAAAATACGACTTTTATTATCGTTTCATATTCTCTATTGCTAAAGATTTCTATATAAGTAATCATTAAAAATGAAGGAAAAAAAAAACTACCTTTGAAGCTTATATTCATCTAAATATTTACCTGATTTCAACCATCTTAACTATCATCGTAGTATGCAGTGGGAGATATTTTTTCATGCAACATGATGACGGGAATTAACGATAAAAAACGAAATGTTGCCTGTCCCAAATGGAAAATTACGGGCTTGTTCATTTTTTTCTCTAATGGCACTTATAACTGATCATTTGGCATATACATATATTTTTTGTATATTTTTGTGAAAATAATTAGTTTTAACGCTTTATTGTTACAACTTTATTATTATAATTTCTGTTTCCTGCCATTTTCTGTCAAATAATTTTATAAAAAATCCCCAATCTGATCCGCTTGTCTCGCTAGAACAATTACGACAGTGTAGTGAGTTCGATCCTCACTGGGTGCCCCATACTTTCGGCCCTGTGCCACATCTGTGTTGATCAACGTCTGGGCTCGTTAATGATTTTCTTTTTTTCTTTTTTTTTACTTCGAGGTTGGAGGGTCTACCATTTTCATTTTAGTTTTTTTTTTTTTTTTTTTAATATTCCTTCCTACTACACCAATACAGACTCAAGCTAGCCATACCCACTCCAAATGGCTTTGATCTTTTTCGCCTGTTTCTTAACACCCCTATACTTCCGAACCGGATTCTATCTTGTGTCCCTACCTGATTGCTTTCCACGTCTGCTTAATTCTAACCGGGGCGTGGGACAAGATTTCAAGAGATCTGCTCGATTTGCTATCACTTCGACAATATTTCTTCTTCTTTAAGTAGACTCTGTCAATACTTTCACTAAACGGCACAAGTGGAAAGCTTCTTGTTAAAATATGATTTATATTTTCAGTCATTGCCTTCGCCTTTACAGCATATGTACTCGTACGTGTACAATAGAATTAAACCAGAATGCCCAGAAGAATTGCTTTCTCTGTGAGATATAAAATATATAGGGCAGATTTTGAATGGTATTCTAAAATGTTTGAATGAATAGACTAACAAAATTATACTGAATATTTAAATTAAATATTTTTTTAGGCTTCTACCAAATTTTGTGTTCTATGCTGTTGTTCTACGACACGTGATCAGTAGTCAATTTCTTACTGATCTATTAGTTTACTATACACTTTATATCTCTTCTTATCGCAATTCGACATAGTATGATTGTTTAATAAGCTTGTCTCGCTAGAACAATTACGACAGTATAGTGAGTTCGATCCTCACTGGGTGCCCCATACTTTCGGCGTTGTGCCACATCTGAACTACGCTTGGAAAATCACTATATCGTAGCCGTGCCATGTGTCCATGGCACAGTGGATAAAGGCGTTGGTTAGATCCAGTGTGAATTCAATACCTGGCTAAGGCAGTGGAGAACATTTAGAGGGAAAATTAACAACTGATAACTGACATCCATTAAAACATGGCACATGGAACTAGAACAGTCTACCCCAGTGAGCGAAATAAAGGGTTCAGTTCGACATTCCAACCACCTGAAGAAGGCCGGAGCGTAGAACGGCCGAAACGTTGTAATAAATATGGCAACAAAGATGAGGACAATAGTCCGAATAATGTAAATAATGTACATAATACCTCATCTCAGAAATATAGACAGATATGCAAATAGTTATAATCCTATTTAGCAATCCACTACGTCTCTCTGAACCGAAGACATTTAACGCCATTATTTGTTCTAGAACTTCTTCTACAACCTCCTTTTTCTAGGTTTATGTCCTGTACTTTTTAATAGGGATCTTGGTCTCATTTCATCTTCTCCCAATTTTAATCGATTGTCTTTCATTTTTTTTAGAGTTAGCCTGTGCTGCAAAAACACCGGATCCAAGTCTCGATAAATTCTAGTTCATCCAAGTGACTTAAGCATCCTATCGGCGACGCCATTTTGTTGTATTGTGTTGTTCTACGACACGTGATGAGTAGACAACTTCTTGCCTGTCTCTTTGTTTACTATACACTTTATTTCTCTTCTGCTTAACATGCGCAAATAGACAGAATCCTATTTACCAATCCATTACACTTATATTTTCTTTTTTTAGAGGTGTAGTAGTAGGAAAAGCAGTGAAGATCGAACTCACTACTCTGAGCACATAGAGGGATTCGAACTCTGCTTTGTAACTAATAGGTTTACCAAATAAGATTACTTAATCCTCGCAGTATAGCAGGTCTTCTAATTAGCATCTTAATTTTTGAATACGAATTTCTCACATAACACTACATTCAGCACTGAATATCCAATAATTATTTTAACCTAAAATCATGATTGAGAGATGAACATACACACTTCATCCGATTAGCTCCGAAAGTAATGCCTCGAGGACGAATGTTGACGATATAGCAACAGAAGTTGAACTTTTGCAAAAGTAAGTAACGATCTTGCATCGTTACAGATATCAGCTGATCAGTCATCAGTAAAAAATAGCATCGGACATGAAAGCGTACACAATGCAGTGAATTCCACTTTGCAGGTAACGAAAAACAAATGACAATGACCAACACTTGTTGAAAGTTTACGGAGAGCAAACACTTGAGTTTGGTGGTGAGTAATGCGTTTCAGCAGTGGCAACAACTATGTGTATGGCAAATCACAATTCGGGTGGACCTGCACAGTAGGGCAGGTCAGTTTTTGAACCGTGGTATTGCAATCAATTTGAAATTTGGGGTTTCACATGATAAATAACGACACAAAACATTTTTTCAAATCGTTACCGTTTTTGAGGAAAGGAGTTTAAAGATTAAGTTTAGGTTCAAATCTGTAACTTTGGAATTTAATTCCGATGATCAGTGAAAGCCTTATTGAACAGCCTTTTAAAATGTATAATTTACTGAAGCTTCACATATTATAGACAAGATGCATGGCACAATCACATTATTATCAAATTATTTTGCCATCAAATAAAAATTTCATTTCCTTCAAAGGAAAATTATACTGAACAATTTAGTATATTATTGTGCTATACAGTGCTATAGTTTTAGTGGGATTTTCAAAATTTAAAACATTTTGTACCATAAGTTTATAAAGGTGTTATATAGACTTGTATCTATTTTTTGTTTTTATTATGATCTAAGCAATAATCTAATAAATCATATTCATTGAGTAGCCTTTTCTGTAATATTTTACAAATTTTAATACAGTTTTTACTTATCGAATACAGTAAAAAGATAGCATATTTTGCTTGTGGTGATTCATAATTAGAATCTAGGTTTCCAATCAATGTATCTGATACAAAAATATCAACTTTATTTGGATCTATTCGTGAAATAGTAAACTTTTGAAGTCTGCGGAAATTACGTATTTCTCTACATTTTTCTGGCGATTTTTAAAACTAAATTCTCAACAATTGGTAAAAGACTCTAATCTTTGGTGGCAGGATTTATCACATTAAACCCCAGTTTTCACACCGAGTTGATTTTCTAAAAAAAAGGGAAAAATCTACCTGCCCTACTCGATAATATAAGATCTGTTGGACCCTCTGACTTTGATGAAGCTTGTTACGCAAAATTCTGGAGTTTATAAATGAGATAAGTCCTTTGAACACTTACTAATTAATTTAGTACATATATATATATATATATATATATATATATATATATATATATATATGTGTGTGTGTGTGTGTGTGTGTGTGTGTGTGTGTGTGTCTGATAAAATAAATTACAAACATTATGGCTGTTTATGTCTTTTACAGTGCATTCCTTGCATCATTTGATTGTAATACACGGAAAAATATCCGTGAACATGTACGGATTATGCTAAAAATAAGCAGATAATGTTTGCAATTTATTTAATCAGACATGCCTGAAATAGAATTTGCTACATAAATACACACACACACACTCACACACACACACACACACACACACACACACACACACACATATATATATATATATATATATATATATATATATATATATATAGAGAGAGAGAGAGAGAGAGATTGAAGCAAGTTTCATTGAATAATTTAGACAAGTTTTCTCTACTTATTTTCAAGTGGATCCTTTCATATTCCCGGAAGCTGTTTGGTATCATTATTAAAGGAAGGGAGATAATCGCCGTGTTGATACATATTATTTTATTCCGTGTACTTTCAATATAGAGCAATGTCACCATCAGGGTGTTGTTTATTTCGAGAAATATTGTAGTGTTCATCATTTTCAAAGACTAAATTGCTATGTTCATTTGAAATTTAAATTTTTTTAAGTGAATATAACCAAGTCGACTAGAATTCGTGCTCGGATCTCGTTCTCATTCCGAACCGTTTTCCATTACACCACCCGCACATTCACGTTTACAGCACCTGAACGGTCACCCATGTAGTTACAATATTGCTTAACTCCGGTGGTTGAATGAGAATCAATGTTTCAACGTAATATGTTCATAAACTAATTGGGTAGGGATCAATGCATAGTAACAGTTCTCCTCATTTTACAAGGGAGAAGGTTCCCGGTCCCTGGGGTACCAACCAGTGGCAATACCTCCATCATTCCATTAAAAGAGGCAAAGTAGTGTGGCACTGCTCGCGAAGACTGAGTAATTGTTGTCCTTTTACCGTATGTACGCGTATGGGCATCCCACATTAAAAACGATTTTGTGTCACATCCTACCTTCTTGGCGTAAAAAACCATTGCCTGTTGATCTTCGGATGGAGATCAATGCGTAGTATCTGTTCTCTCATTAATCAATGGAAAAGATGAATGGTACCGGGGGTTAAAACCATACGGTAGCACCTTCCTCGTTGCGCAAAAAGATGGCGGATCAATGAAAAAATCAACGCCAATGTGACAGTGATTGTAGGGACTGGGTAAATTTTGAATTGGTTGATCGCATCTCAAGTTCAAAAACTTTTTGACACTTTTCGGTAACGAAGAAATATCTATTTCACATATTGTTCTATAGCGGGTCTGTTATTTCGGCATCTGAAACATTTTTCAGTAATGTTTAACATACGTGTCCGCAAAATAAAATAAAATTGTGTCTAAAGACCGGTGTTTATTTTGACACTGCTATTTCTGCATACGCCCTCGACACTTTTTATTGTATTAAAAAGCCATTTTTAGAATTTTAATAAAACCTAAGCATATGACATTGGGTTTATATATTTTTTTTTCTCGGGGATTGATAACAAAGGAATTAAACATTATTTATTTTATTAGATTGTTTATTTAATAATTTTATATTTACAAGATGAAGTGAAACTGGGGGACAATGTAATGTTTATCATTTACTATATTAAAAAGAAATAACTATAAAGACATGTTTTATTCATAAATTCATAAAAATGTCTGTGAACAAGAGAAGATTTAAACAAACACATAACTACTAGTAAATGTAATTATAAATTCTGAATAAAAGCATTTTCCAGGTTCTTACATTTTCATTCACCCCTTAATTTAAACTAAAATAGTTTGCGAACATCTGGATTTATACTTTTTTCAAGAATTAAACAACAAATGTTTATATGTTTATTTATTAGACTTTTTACAAAAAAATTGTTTTAAAACTTTTATTATCATTTCTCAAGATATAAAAGAATACATATATACATACAATTCCATATGCTTGTGTTTTATTAAAAGTCTAGAAATAGCTGATTTAAATAACATTGTTATGGAAGCATACAGTAATAGAATTGACAATATAAAACCGTTCTTTTGATATACTGTTGTTTTTTTTTTCCGGGTACGAATGTTAAAATTTGTCTAAATCTTTATTTGAACAAATTTAATCTTTTACGAATGTTAAAATTTGTCCAAATTTTTATTTGGATGAATAAACCTTTTATAAAAGTCAAATTTTGTCCAAATCTTTATTATAATAAGCATTTGGACCACAGCAAAAAGGAAACAAGTAAAAAAGAAAAAAAATCTCGTCTGTCTTTAGTTATTATCGTCTTATTTAGTTATTAGCTATTGCTACTAAGTATCGAGTTTGATACGTATATTTATGACCATGTGCAAGAAGTAACCTTAGTAAATAGCGTTTAGTGATTGGAAAAGCTAAAACCAAACAAGTACATATGTTTCAATATCTGGGAATTTTTTTAACAAAAGATAGGCAATGAAAAACTAAAATCCGTAGGCGCATTTCAAAACTAAGCAAGCTACTAAAAATCTGACAAATTTTCCTTAGAACAAAAGAAAAGAATGCTTAATGACTATGCAATATCAAATCTCCTATATCGCTGTGAATGCTGGAGAATTTACTCACCGATAAAGAGAAAACTAGAAGCAATAGAAATGTTGTTCTACAAAAAGGTGCCGAGAATGCTATGGACAGAATATGTAAAAAATCAAAATTTTTTAAGGAAAATGGAAACAGAAATCAGAATCAGAAAGAGACACCTGAAATTTTTCGGACGCATTTATGAGGAAAGAGATCTTGGAAAACTTGACATTCACAGGACATATCGAAGATAAAAAATAAAAAAAAAGACAGGCATTACTAAGTGCTACAAAGGATTGGAAGAGTTGGAGAGCCATGATCGCTAACATCCCGTTTATATATATATATTTAAGCATTTCACCCGAAGCAAGGCGGAAGTGTCACTAGGACGCATGGGGTTACAGAAAGTGGGAGTAAGAGGAAAGAGGCGTGATAGAGAAAAGGATGAAGAGAAGGACGGGATCAAGGTATCCAGAGATGTCGATTGACATTGCATTTGAATAGTTGGAGATTATAGCTATCAGGGAAGCAAGTAAGAGGGAGTTCCACAGACGGTAAGTGCGAGACATGAAGCTATTGGAGTAGAAGAGACAGTTAACTGTTTCGACAGTGAAAGGGTGGGACGGAGATGTCAACCTAGTAGCACGTTTAAGTTCCTGTAGTTTGGGAACCAGCGAAAGTAGCTCGTCGGAGCAGTTACCGTGAAAGTATTTGTAGAAAAGACAGAGGGAGGCGACGGAACGTCTGTGAGAAAGAGAGACTGTAAACGAAATACCAGATCAGAGTCAACCACATTGCATATCATATCTGGATTTTGTTAAGGAACTTAAGACGAACAACGGGGGCTCCAGAATATATATATATATATATATATATATATATATATATAATATATATATATATATATATATATATATTATGAAATCGACAATAGGACGAATATTTTCTATGAAAATTTCTCGGACATTCAAGTCGGTAAATGTTATTTAATACTGTTTATTATAAACAGAGCATTTAAATACTTGCATCTATAAAAAGAATGTTAAACATAAAAATGTCTTTAAATATATATATATATATATATATATATATGTGTGTGTGTGTGTGTGTGAGAGAGAGAGAGAGAGAGAGAGAGGCCTATGCTAAAAGGGCGTTTCCTCATGGTGTAATACTAACAAAGATGTCCAAGCTGAATTTAAACATGAGTGTTAGCCAATTCATTCAATCCTCTTTGGGGGCGATACACTAGTAGTATTCTACGTTAATCAAATTTGTATATGTTAATTATATAAAGGTCAGGGTTTACGGATCGATTATCGGTAAATCAATTTCGGATGAGGCTACTTATATTCCCTTTTTAATACTGTTCGGAAAACTAAAACCAATTTACATATCTATGCCATGCTTCATTGCCAGATATGTTTAAAAGCTATGCATGTAAGGTGTAATGTACGCTATCAGGATAATATTTTGACAGGGGACGGAAAAGTGTGGCACTGAAATCAAAACGCATCAGATTAGGGAAAAATGCCTTCCAAAAGTTAAGCCAAATATTAAGGGGAAAAAAACTTCGTTAGAAACAAAGAAAAATGTACTGAACTGTTATATAATACCAGTCCTACTTCCTATATGGCAGTGCTGGACAATATCCTCACAGATGAAGAAGAGACTTAAAGCAACAGACATATAGTTCTACAGAAGGATGCTGAGGACAAAATAGACTGAGTAACGACGAAGTTTTAGGGAAAATAGAAACAAAAAGAACACGTATAATTATTTTCAGAAAGACACAGTTGAAATTTCTAGGGTACATAATGAGGAAAGAGGGCTTAGAAAATTTGACACTTACAGGATGTATTGAAGGCAAGAGCTACAGAGAAAAGCATTGAATAGCCTACCTAACGAATAATGTAAATGGTTGGCAGAACAGTGTCTAGTAGAAGATTGGCATTGATTGCTCAGTGGAACCTTTGTAGAAAGGAAGCCTCCGAGGAACGGCAAGGATAATCCAAAAAGCGATGAACACTTTCCGAGGAAAACTGCATTACATCTAAGCCTTTTGGCTGTGGCACACTATCTATGCACTAGATATTGGGATCTCAACTAAGAAAAGACTGATATAAAAAATAAGTAAATAGTAATAATAATTTCATTTAAATAAAAAAAATATTATTGAGTCGAGCGAGGTAGAAATGATCATTTCACTTAAAATGAATGCCTACGGTAGTAAGAATTGGTGATAAAAATTTGTCTACATGAGGTCTCAACAGGGCGATGTTTTTCAGACATTTGAAAAATAAATGGCGTCTTATATGTCATCAAATATTGTACCTACTCAACAAGGCTTCTGAGACAAAGCTAGAGTTATGTGGTACTAAATCACTACTTAGTAGATATTATTTGCGAGATCAGCTTGTTGACAATGACCCCACTGCGACGCGTCCAGATAATCCTCAGAGACTGACACAAGGGCAACAATGTTGGATGTTTCCCGAGACTCGTACTAATTAAGCTTTTCTGTCTCTTAATACTCTGCTTAGCTTTTCGAATGCATCTTTGGCCATCCCAATACCTCTTCGGATCTCAGTGTTCCATCCACTGTTAGAAAACTTTCCAGATATTTAAATTTATGCAGTTGTTTGATTTTAGTATCCCTGATTTTAGTATCCCTGATTTGTCATTTTGGGCTGTCTCTTTTGCTGACACTGGCCCCATTTCTGTTTTAAATTACACTTGAGTATGCATTCAAGGTGAGAAATGCATTGGGGTTTTTCCGTAAAAACCAAGAAGTAGTCGATATTCTGAAATCACCATTGCAGACATTTTGATGTAGCACTTTTATCCAACAATTTTGATAGTCCTGGATATGACGATAAATTACATCCATCAGAAGGCCTCTGATTCGGAGATTAGAGGTTTTGTGGAGCCTTGAAACACCTCTTAATTGCTGTTGTTCCCAGCTTTACCCTGACCCGGGGTGGTAGCACCTGTTATGGTCCCAGCTATGGGAAAATAGTGAACCCTCAAACAAAAATAAAACATTATAAAAGTATAAAAATACATTTTTACAGCTAAAAATACCAGCAATTCATATTTATATATAAAAATAATACATATTTATAGTAATATTACCAACAATACATTTTATCTGTAATTGAAGTTATACAATTTTGTTCAAAATATATTTAGCTGAAGCCATAAAATTGTTAAAAATATTTAGATTTCAGCAATAAATAACCCATAGAGGATTTTATATGCCGCTAAACAGAATAAACCAATACTCTTGAACATTGATTAATTTCTTATGTCTGTAAGAATATATTCGTTTATAGAAAGTAGTTGATATTCGGAAGTCATCATCACAGACATTGATTTTGCAGGTGATTTAGCTCTTGTATCCAATACTCTTGAACAAGCAAACCTATTTCTTCTGAGATTGCAATCTTCTGAGATTGCAATCTGCTGCAGTACAAATTAGACTCAATATAAATGATATTCAAACAATGTTAATCAGGAAGAAGTAGATCTTAATATTCAAATGTAACTATTTAAACTAAATGGATGTTTTTTTTTATATATATATATCTGGGATCATGGTTGAACTCTTCGCAAAAATACATAAATATTAGAACTGCAGTGGGTTGGATAGCATTATTAAAAATAAGGTCAAAAATGAAAAAAAAAAAGAAGGCTGAAAGTTCATCTTTTTACATCAAAGCAGAAACAGAATCTCTATAGGAATCAAGCTGTTGGACATTAATAAAATCGCTGACAAAAAAAAAAAAATGATCTAGAAGGTACATTGAACCACCTGATAGATGTTCAAAATGACAACTTGATACAACATATACCCCATAAAGAACGAAAATACAAAAACACTTTATGTGAATCTATCAAACATTTTGGTGTGGGGTGGTTTAGTGGTCATTGCTAGAGAAGTAAACAAAACGTTGTTTATTACCTTACACTACGTGATCCAAATTATGGCAAAAGATCAAGAGGCAAACCAGCAGGAACCTTCTTCGATCAACTCATAGATAACATCGGGATTAGAAAGGAATAACTGGGTAGAGTTGTGAATTACAGAAATGATCAGAAGTAGTCAGAAGTATCCGTCTGGAGACAACCAACTAGACAGATAAGTCGGAGTCTCGGATAAAACGATTGGCGACGGTGAATTGTTGAAGCAGGTTCTAATTCCGGCTGAACTTGGACCTTAACTTCACACTTGAATCTAGTTCTTCCTGAACTCTGTTATGTTGTCATAAATCTAGACAAAAACTTTCGTCACAGGCATGCGGTGATGTTTAACAGAAGAGTGTGACAGTGAGTATTTGGGTAAGCCACTCTGCCATAATTTTACTACCTGTCCAGACAATAAGATCAAAGCTATTCTTCTTATACTTTTCGATTTTTACCCTTTTTCAATTCATTTATTCCAAACAAGTATACTTATTCAGCGTATTGTTTTATTATCTTCATACAGTCAATCAGTCGATTGATTGACCAATCTGGAATTACGTCCGTAAGAGTGCGGCAGTATTAACCAATCAGTAATGAGTGATACTTAAACCAAACTCAAAACTGAAGTTTCATATGCACCTGCTATTGGATGCCATCTTTTGAAAAAGACAGATGGTATCGCTCAGTTTTAGTGGCAATAACCGCACACTGTCCCAAAGAAAGATGAAAAACCAAAACGTTCGTTAAAACTACTTCTTACCGTCTTTCTTTTTCTCTCTCTTAAATACACATACACACACATATATATATATATATATATATATATATATATATATATATATATATATATATATATATATATATATGGAAAAATTCCGATATAAATAAAAAATATATCTGTAAAAACACACTATGAATAGAAGCAAAAAGTCCATAACAAAAATAATTCTGAAGCAGCTGTTCCTTACAATATATTGTGGAAACTTGCACAAAGTTTAAAAAGAAGTGTTTTTATGAACATAAAAAGGATCTTATACTTAAAAAATATTTATCAAATGAATTATTCATGCATAAAAATAAGTTCAACGACAAAAAAAATTATATTTTATTTTTTGAGCACTCGTATTAGAGTCAGTATCAAAAAATTCAAATTTAACGAGTGCGCCAAATATACAACCTGGCGCAATTTAATCCTGTTTCTCAGAGAGCAAGAGAAATTAAACACTGGCCAATGATTTAGAAATTTTCGGCATAACAGAAATTCTTTCGTAACCGGACCAATTTTGATAGAAGTTTGCATATTCGGAATTCACGTTGAAAATTTGACTTAAAGACAAAGCAAGTATTACCGACAGAACAGGTCTATTATATATTTAATGTAAATGCACTGTTAATGATTTTTTATTTTAGAAATGTATTACATATATTCTTAGTATAGAAATCTCTTGAAAATGACGAAAAAACAAAGAAATTAATGCATACGTTACTGACTGAATAAGGCTATAATATGTTTAATGCAAAAATACTGCTAATTATTTAAGGGAAATGTGTTACAGATGTTTTGACTATTAATAACATGAAATATGTAGATGAGACAGTGTTGATAGCAGACACGGAAAGGAAACATCAAGAACGTATTTCAAAGGTAGTGAATGAAAGCAAGAAGAAAGGACTACACCTCAATTGCAATTGGCGAGGCCGAATTCAAACAATTACAATAATTCAAATATCTGGCAGTTTTAATAGCAGATGTAAAGTGCGTAATAGCAGTGACGTAATATCAGTTTTCCTATATGGCAGTCAATGTTGGGCAATCTCTTCACAGATGAACAAGAGACTTGAAGCAATAGAAATGTGGTTCTGCAGAATGATGCTGAGAATATCATGGTCTTTAGCAACGACGAAATTTTAGGGAAAACGGAAACAAAAAGAACACTTATAGTTAACATTAGAAAGATTTGAAATTTATAGGGCATTTATAAGTGGAAAGAGGGCTTGGAAAATTTGATACTCAGGTGACAGATTGAAGACAACGCACAACCTACCTAGCGAGGTTGAGTAAATGGATGGCGGAACAAGATTTAGGAGAGATAACAAAAAGACACAATTTATCAAGCTCTACAAAGGACAGGAGATTTCGGAGAGTTAGGATCGCCAATGTCCCGAAGGGACATGACACATAGAAGCAAAAGAAGAATGCATTGGAAACGATGATGAAATAATGCTAATGTTTTTATCCGAGTAATGTATTACAAAGGAGGCATAATGAATAACGGTTCGGACTGAGGACTCGGAGAGCCGAGTTCGAATTCCAGTCGAATCCATTCCATTCACTTACGTGCTAATACCCTTGGGAAAGTTATGAATCCTCTTCGTCTCCCCAGGACAAATAACAGGACCGACCGGGTTCTATAGACTTGGATGGCAACTGGTCTACCGCAGAAAGCAACCTACTGCGTGAAAAAAAATCTGCCTCGTTAAGCATGTATCGAAAGATACATGATCGCCTAAGCGTGTCTCACGCATGACACATAACTGAATGTATTACAAATAGCTTGACTATAGTAATGCATTGGAAATGATGATAAAAGGGGTCGTTACTGACAGAATAGGGCTATATATGCTTCATGCAAATGTACTATTAATGATTTGGCCATATAAATGCATTACATATATTTATAGAAATGTATTGAAAATGAGAAAAAAAAGAATTGTCAGCAAACAAGAATTAATTTTAGAGTTGTTGACAGAATAGTGTTATTATAGGTAAAAGGTACTGCTAATGATTTTATAATAGATATGTATTATAAATATTCTGTCTACTATAACGCACTGGGAATGATGACAAAATGAATTGTTAGTGGCCGAATAGGGATAATACATGTACAATATTCTTACACGCAGTAACGAAATTATACAACTAAAGGAAGCTGACATATTTTTTTTATTCGCTGTTAAAAATCCTCTCACCTACCATTTGCCGTTGCCCCAAATATCTTTCGGCAAGAAACTTAAAACTTCACTCCGCTCTTCTCTCTTTTTCAGCCTCTTTTTATTTATTTTTTAATTTTTTTTTTTTTTTTTTAAACCGCACTTTTTTCCCGGGGTCTAATTCAGCTTCAGTGCCCACTTGAAATTTTAGTTTATATTTGGTAACGAAACGAACCAAGGGATCCAGAAGAACGGGTGGATTCCATCTTTCCTCTCCCATACCTCAGTTCCCCACCCCATCCACATCCTACACGTAACCCCCAATTCTTTTTTTTTTTTTTTGCTTCCTTTTTTTTTTTCACGCCCCCTAATTCCCACCCGAACCCTTTTATTGTTTGGCTTTTAGAACCAGCAATGGAATGGAGCCTGAAGGTTTGGGGGTGGGGGTGGGGGGTCGTGGTGAAGGAGGCGACGACTCGGGGTGAACTGGGAATTTCGAAATACAGCTTTCTTTATCCTTACCAATGTAAGACTCAAAGCTCCGAATTTGCTCTCACACTCACAATCTTTTTCTTTTTCAACCTCTCCTTTCCATCTGAACCCCCTCTCTCTCTCTCTCTCTCTACCCTTCTCTTTTTAAAGCTATCACGCACTCACGCACGCATGCACACGTCCATACACTCTTGGGAACCTATGCACATTGCTTGTCTTAAATCAACATACCCAGCAAAGAAGAAAACTCTGTCGTCGCCGACGCCGCCGGCGTGTCATAGTTTGGGATTTCGCAGGGCCAGCCACATATACACACATATTAATGAAAGCTGTTATTACTTTCAGACATGAATGTGCGAGTATATGTGTACGGACTTGCGGAATGGGAAATTTGGGAACATTTTACAAAAATACAAAGACTGAATGGACGAGAAATTCAATTTTTTTTCTCTTTCAATCAATTTATTATCATCATCTTTGCATTATGTCGGCATATCTACTAAATCTGTCTTAGTATAATAATAACGAAATTTGAGAAGAACAGAAGTCAGTTGCTGAAACCTCCTGATGAGTGGACTGGACAAATATAAAATGGTTCCTCTACGAAACTCCGGAGTTGAGGCGCTGAATGTAACATCTATCAGAAAAGTAACAATTACTATATTTGTATTATTCCCCTCGCCCCAATATATATATATATATATATATATATATATATATATATATATATATTTATATTTGTGTGTGTGTGTGTGTGTGTGTGTGTGTGTGTGTGTGTGTGTGTGTGTGTGTGTGTATGTATATAGTGCGTTGATGTGAGTTTGTGACCGTGGGTTCACGCCTTTTGCGATCGGCAGACAAAATGATTAATTTTAAATCTTGGATTCATTTATGCAATTATTTGCGCGACTAAATATGTTACGCTTTCCAATAAGTACCGCGTGTATATAATATAGAAACAATATATATAAATTGCATATATATATATATATATATATATATATATATATATATATATATATATGACGCTAAGCTCAACACCAAGCGGTGACAGGTTGCCTCATGCTTCAGTTCACTTTTATAATTACATACGCTCTATCTCTGATATTTAGCACTTTTTACCCATAAATATATAGGATACCTTAAACTATATTTTTATCATATAGATATATATAAAGTGAACGTTGAAGTCAACACTCAGAGGCGACAAGCTGTTTCATTCTAGGCGCAAGCATCAGGCCGCGAATGTTGGGGTTTTCCTCGACTGGTTATATATATGGCTCAGTGGTGCATTGTGGGTAATCTATTCTGCCGGTTATTTTTGCGGGAGTGGATTGTTTGTTTATTTATTTATTTGTTTGGGTTAATTTATTTGTTTTTAATTTTCATTTTGTATTATTTTTTTTTTAGTTTTTGATGTTTTATCAGCGTAGTAAAAAAAATTGGGGGGATTTGCTTAGGTCGCTTATTTGATAGTTCGTTATGGTCTGGAAAGATAATTAAAGCTATTTATTCGTTCAATGTTTAGATTGCTTACAGTAGTCTATTCTGTTATTTTCGCGGGGTGGGGGTCAGTTTTTAATTTATTTATTTAGATTTATTATTTTTACTTGTTTTTGCTTATTTATATTAATTCTGACGGTTATTTTAGCGGGGACGATTAAATTATAAAAAATAAAAGGAACAACCGGAGTACTTTGTCACTCATTTTAATGCAGTATGTATTAAATATGGATGACTGCCCAGATACACAAATAATACCCAATTTATATATATATATATATATATATATATATATATTTGTGTGTGAGTGGGAGAGAGTGAGAGAGAGATAGAGAGAGATTATGATTTAAATTATGAATCAGGGCGGGCGCCTGACGATTGCATGAAATCGTGAAACTGACAGTAATGGACGGTCACTGTATGCCAATGATTTAATTCCTAATTTCGTAAAACTCTGCCTTATTGTATAGCATGGAGCACTTTTTCTTCCATCTGTCCAGCCACAGTAGACTCGTTTTAAGAGCTGCATATATTTGTGTTGTGCGTGTGTGCGCTCGTGCGTGTGTAATAAATATTGTATAGGAAAAAGGTGTATTTCCAAGAAATTGTACACATTTTAAAACTGAAATCTTAACTTCTGGCAACAGGAAAGGGTTATTCAATAAAAAGTATACTCAGTTATGAGTGATGTTTTCATGCCGACTCAGAAGTAGTATGATCATGTAAATTCTCGCTCAATGACTACGATATCGCGTGTGTCCTCTAGGGAGTGATGAGAGACCTGCTGGAATCTACTCAATTGACGATTACCCCACTTGATTGATGGTTTGAAAACAACATGGCAACAACATAACCCCGTCCAAGAATGCTCTCTGCCCGGAGGCAGAGAGCTTAATCACATCAGCTGAAGACGACTCTTCAACCGCAGACGAACATACAGTATTTACTACTGTATCTATGTGAATAGGGGCATACCCATTATCGTCAGTACGTATGATACAGCAACTGCGATTCTTAAATACTTTCATGGTAATTTTTCGGGTGAGTTCTTCGGTATGATACTTAGACTTTATGAATTTTAAGCAAAGAATTAGACTGTCATCGAGAACTCATCAATTTATAGTTGAGCTGGCTAGATGTAATCGTAAATTCTATGCTAACAGTTTCTTTTCTAGAACTTCTCGCTTGTGGAACTCCGTTCCTGAAAAAAATTAAATGCAATTTCAATCGCTATCTACTGTCTTCATGATTACTCTTTTCTCTTTCCGCACATTATTAATGTTTCTGTTAGTAATTCTTTTGCACCCTGTAAAACCTTGTGCCTTAGTGGCTTTTCGGTCATGCCTCCAACTGAGATTAAAAAAATTAACATGTAATGACTGTTTACCAACCTTTCATATAAATTACTAACAAATGGTGTTTACAACATAAAAACAATTTAAAAATTGTTATGCAAATTTTATCATTTCACCCCAAGCAAGGCGATAAATCTACTAAGACGTAAGCTGTTACTGAGAATAAAAGAATCTGGGAAAAATCATTATTAATGACAGCGGACAATAAAAAAAAGAAACAGGATTAAAGGAGACAGAAGATGATGACCGGTATCACATTTAAAATTTTGAAGATCGAAGTTGACTGGAAAAGCAAGAAGCTGAAATAGAATTTCACAGGCATTAAGTTCGAGAGAAGATACCGTTAGCATAGAACATACGGTTGCATCTCGCAATTTCAACTGTAAAATGACGAGATTTAATTGCCTATCTAATACTGCACTTAAATTCGTAAAGTCGGGTCACCAAAGAGGAAAGCTCATTAGAACATGTACCTTGAAAATATATATAGAAAAGGCACAGGGAAGCTACATTACGGCGATTGGAAAGTTACTGAAGTGAAGATACCAAATCAGGACCAATAACATTGTAGATTCTTCTTTTTTATTTTGCTAAGAATCTCTAGATATTTAGCAGAAGCACTAGCCCAAATGTGACAACAATATTCAATGAAAGGATGAAAGGCAGATTTATAAAGGTTTAAGATAAACTGGCGATGAAAATTGTCTAGAACGACTACAGTAAACCAAGGAATTGATTCCACAATCTTTTCACTTCATATCAGTGGAAAAACGTTAAACCGAGTTACTCTCCTAGAGGTTAGCGTTATTCATGTTGATGGAAAGCAAAAAGAATTTTCTTTATGACGATGAAAAGAGTTCTAAACATTTTCAAAATTATACTTAACCATGTACAGAAGTTTAAAATCTTGCAAATGATTTAACAGAGGATGGAAAATGCCACCACGAAATCTGAAGGCGCATTGGAATAGCAAAAAGACGCCTTCCAAATGTTAAGCAAAGTATTAAGATACGAGAAAATCTTGTTAGGCAAAAAGAAAAGAGTGCTGAACTGCTAACGAAAAGCGATCTATATGGAAGTAAATACTGGACAATGTCATCAAAGATGAAAAAGAGACTTGAAGCAACAGAAATGTGGTTATATAAAAAAGATGATAATAATAAAAATAAAAATAAAAATAATAATAATAATTATTATTTTTATGAAGGAAGACGATGAGGAAGCATGTTTTTCAGGGCTTCTGATCTTATCTGAATGAGGGTATTGACATACAGGGCACGATGGGTAAATTGTCGCCATTTTATATTTTTAATTTCGTGCATGCGCGTTGTTTGTTCCTGATTTTGTCGACTGCAGAGTATAGTAGGGTCAGTTGGGTACCGTCTCTGAAAAAAAGAGCATTATGACGTAATTCATCCCGCCATAAATTTGGAAACGGCATGTTGTATTTTTATGACATTCGCAGTGAAAGCTCCAATACGAATAATGGGCTTGGGTGTCAATCTGAGGACAGTGCAGAGGATTCAGAGAGAGAGAGAGTTGGATGAGTCTAATAGTGATTACAATGGTGTTTGGAGTGGTCACTAGTGATGGCAACGTTAGGCCACCATTCATCTTCCCACAGGACCTCAGACTCAACACGGAGGCCGATATCAAGTGCCTTGAGGAGGTAGTGTTAAAAGGGGGGCTGTTGGAAGATCCTATGCCTGGCAACAAGACTCTGCACCATGCCACACAAGCATGAGAATACAGAGTTGCATGAGTTTGCGAAGTGGTCTGGAGGTCGGGGTTGAAGCCAACGGCGATTTTATTGAATAAATGTACTCTTTCGTATTCCAAGATATTTTTGTGTAATTTCGGTAAATGTGTCTGTTAAAACGAGACGTCAGTGTTATTTTCATTTTTGCGTAACTTAGACGAGAATTTATCCATCGCACCCTGTACATGAACATGTGAGCATTGACAATGTTTTAGCGCAAATGGAAACAAAAAGGACGCTTATACTTATCAGATGAACATTTTAGGGCACATAATGAGGAAAGAGAGCTTGGAAAATTTAACACTCACAAGACATTGAAGACAAGATGGACAGAGGAACGAGCTTGTGTAAATAGATACCAGAACAGGGAGTTGCGAGAGATAAAAATACAAAATCTACTAAAAATTATAAAGAAAAAGAAATTGTGGGGAGCCATGTTCGCCAACAGCCTTAAGGGACACTGCACATAGAATAAGAAGAATACCTGGTAACCAGTTCTTGGTTAATATGCATGAAAATGATTAGCCTAATATTTTGAAAATGTTATACATGAAAAGGTTAAAATTTCCCATATTTGTCTACTCATTGTGCATTGCCGTATATATATGAATATAGTGAGAGTTTTTTTTTCTTTTGAGGCAGTAGAAATGCTGTTCTACAGATGGATATTGTTATTAAAGAGAAATGCAGAAATATCTGAAACGTCAAATCAATAAAGTTTGATCCTACAGTTAGAGTCCGTGTGAAAAATTAAAATCCATAAGCCTATTTTGGATGATTCATTTAAATTCAAATTGTGAAAAGTCCGTATAAATGATTGAAAATATGCTGATACAGAATATATGCATTTGCTAGTCTAACGTAATTTTGTACATGCGCACACAGTCAGTTCCAATTGATTATTAGACATATAAACATCCACACGGGAGCGCACGCGCGTGCACGCACACACACACACACACACACACACACACATGCACTCCCCGCCAATAACACCTACTTTTTTCTTCTTTGCATTGCTACACGCAGCAGCTGAGCATTATTCTCAAAAAGATGGCGCCTGACATATATATGCGTACGAAGCAGAGGTGCGACGAATTGGCACCCATTGATATTCACCGAAGCTAGCGGAACGTTTACGGAGACCAAACAATGGATATGAGCACAGTAGGGCGGCTAGTAATGAATTTTAGCAGGGGCACTAGTGCACTGCATTAAAATATAGGTCGCCTCCTCTGGTGGTGAATATATATATATATATATATATATATATATATATATATATATATATATATAAAAAGAAAGAGCGAGAGAGATTAATTCATTAGACGGTATTATCGCCTTCCCTGTACCCGTTGTAGTTTCCGTGTAAATAGACAAGAGAATTTTCGTTTTATTTCCAGTAGAATTTCACACAATCTGACTTATCTGTTGTTAAGTAAAGACAATGATTTTACGATTCCGTTAGCGAATGTGCGGTTTGTTCATGTTTTCTCTCAGTCAAATTTTCCTTGTATTTCAAAAATAAAAAAAATAACAATTAAATAAATATAAAATAAAAAATGACGAGTGCTAAATTCGAAAGTGAAATAGGAGTTCGCTGTAAAATGACATTGATATATACATAAACATATATATATATATATATGTGTGTGTGTGATTTTGAGCATATTGTTATCTATTATATATTTACGCATAAACGCATATATGTACACAATTTTCTTTAAATTCTTCTGCATCTTGTGAAATACAAACTCATACACAAGGTCTTGGGAAAACTAGTAGCGATTTTCTGAGCGTAGCTTAGATGTGGCACAAGGATCGAACTCACTACTCATTCGTAATTGTTTGTTCTAGCGAGACAAGCATAACCATTACATATATATATATATATATATATATATATATATATATATATATATATATATATATATATATATATATATATATATATATATATATATATATATATATATATATATATATATATATATTGTCATCAACAGACAGACTTTTTCGCTGTATCACAGCTCATCAGTGTGGTTATATATATATATATATACTACAAACTTAAACTTGTTCTGAGAAGATTGTTTTGAACTGACATTAACTAGGAAGTGTTGATTTCTAAATTCACTCCATACATTCTTTAGCTTTGATAATTATATATATATATATATATATATATATATATATACACCCATTCCCAAGGGGTAACTCTATCTATGTGTACTGATTTTCCAAGCGTAGCTCAGATGTGGCACAAGGCCGAAAGTATGGAGACAAGCTTGCTAACCATTACAACACCTCGAGGTGCCCAACTCTATCTATGTGTATGCTGCTCTCATATTTGGTCAGTGAAACACAAATGTCGTTGTTAGTGCAACTTTTTACCACCATCATCTATCTATGTGTGTGTGTGTGGATTATGTTCTACACAAAAGTGTTTCAATTCGATTATAGGTAAAATGTTTTAGTTAAAATATTACTTGTCAGTTTCCATTCTTTCTTTCAATGACATCTTCTGGTACATGCATGAAATGGCCAAGTCAGATTTTACCAGATTCCACGAGAAAGAACATTCGTTTCGCGCGCGCTGTTAGGATTTCCTGAATATTTGAGACAATATTTTACACACACAGCGAAATACATAATTGAAAGAGGAAAGAAATTGTTAGTGTTTGAAGAAAGAAAGAAAAAAAAAAAGAATCAAAAAGACTCCTAACATAATATAGTGTTTCTAGCACATACCAAGAAGAAGAATGATAAGAAAGACGAAAAGAAAAAAAAGGTAAAGAAGAAAAGCGAAAAGAAGAAAAGAAGAAAGACGAAAAGAAGAAAGGGGAAAAAAGAAAGACGAAAAGAAGAAAGAGGGAAAGAAGAAAAGGGAAAAGAAGAAAGGGGAAAAGAAGAAAATCGAAAAGAAGAAAGAAGAAAAGAAGAAAGACGAAAAGAAGAAAGGGGGAAAGAAGAAAAGGGAAAAGGAGAAAGAGGAAAAGAAGAAAAGGGAAAAGAAGAAAGGGGAAAAGACGAAAGGGGAAAAGACGAAGGGGGAAATAAAGAAAGGCTAAAAGAAGAAAGGGGAAAAGAAGAAAGAGTAAAAGAGAAAAGGAGAAAAATAGAAAGGAGAAAAGTAGAAAGGGGGAAAGAAGAAAAGGGAAAAGAAAGGCCATCATAAGAAAGGGGAAAAGAAAAAGGAGAAAAAGAGAAAAGAAAGGAGAAAAGAAAAAAACAACAAAAGAAAGGCAAAAGGAAGAAAGGAGAATGCAAAAAAAAAAAAGGCGAAAAGGAAGAAAGAAGATAGAGTTTTTACTGCTTTTAAAACGAAGTAGAAAAGTACAATTGTGGCAATGAAATCTAAGTATGTCGGTTGATAGAAATGCGCATGTTTATTTGGGTCTTCAAGATATCATTTGACAGTCCAGTTGCATAGACGCGGCGTTCGCCTAAAGTTCAGGGAACTTAGGGCGCGAAATAGCTCACCCTTAAAGAAAGAAAAAAATATGATAGGAAATAAGGATCATTTTTTTTTTTTCGTGAATTCCGAAATATCCGGAAATATACGGAAGACGATGTAATTTTACAGATTGTGTAACATTAAATTCATTCAAATGTTAGGTAATTCTTCGACACATATCACTATATGAATGTATGTGTGCGTATGAAATGATACGACACACGCATGTTTCGTTGTCACGTTCAGCTAATATCTATCTATCTATCTAGCTAGCTAGCTAGCTAGCTAATCCTTTTTGAAACCATGTCTATGTCTAATCCTCTTTGGATCTATCTATCTATCTATCTATCTATCTATCTATCTATCTATCTATCTATCTATCTAATCCTTTTCGGGTCTGTCTATCTATCTAATCTATTCTGGATCTATCTATCTGATCCATCTACCTCTTTATATAATCCGTTTTGGATCTATCTATCTATCTATCTATCTATCTATCTATCTATCTATGTAATCCTTTTTAGAACCATCTATCTAATCATTTTTGAATCTATCTATCTATCTATCTATCTATCTATCTATCTATCTATCTATCTATCTATCTAATCATTTTTGGATCTATCTAGCTAGCTCGGTAAATATATGGTGTGTTTTGATGTTTGTATCTGTCCTGGGTATGACGATAAAGTACATCCGGCAGCAAGGCCTCTGATCAGGAGGTTTTGAGGAGAATGGAAGAACCTCTTAATTGCTGTTGTTCCCAGGTCCACCCTGACCCGGGGTGTTTACACAGGTCAGAGTCCCATCTAGGGGTAATTAATGAACCACCAAACCGGGGTCAAAACACTATGTAAGTATAGGAATACATTCTTATAGTAAAAAAATTCAGGGAATAGATATTAATAGTAAAACAAAAAAAAAATAAGTTTCGGCATTAAATGACCCATAAGAAGTTTATATGCCGTTACACAAAGCAAACCAAATTGATGTCATATATATATATATATATATATATATATATATACATATACCACTCGTATTCGAGGATACTCGTCTACTAGAGCGGCTAGCCAATCCCTATTGCAGACTCTCGCTCAGGCACATTTTGTGTTTTCTCAACATTCACAGAATCCACCTGTGGTTTATACTGCAACTATGCTGAACAGACTTTAGTTACAGTTTCTGGGAAAGAGTGTTATCTAACGGTATCAACAATCTGATCAAGGCCAGCACGCTCAAACCCTCGGCCACAATGGCTTGTTGCTTCGTGCTAGCACAGCTATCGACCAACCCCAAAATTTCCGTCTACCCAATTTCACTCACAAGGCTTGGTTATACATACATAAATATATGTATATACACATACATAAATATATATACATATAGACACACACACACACACACACACATATATATATATATATATATATATGTGTGTGTGTGTGTGTGTGTGTAAATCTAAGCATCGGACTAATTGTTTGTAAGTGAATTACGAAATAGTAAAACTTACAAAATTATGCATTGAAATAATTAAAGATAATACCAATGGAAAGATTATTGACATCTAAACATACCAGAGCTCACTAACTCTGTATCTTTAACGTTTTAGATCTAAAACTGTAATCGGCGTTTGTTATATTCCCCCACCCAGCGTTCGATCTGAATCCGTCGATAAAATAATTTTTATTTTGAAGTAGTTCCTTCTTGCGTTAATTAGTGCTTCCATTTTGTCACTTGTTTACACCCTTTCTGCTTCTCCACACACACACACACACACATACACACACACACATTTTCTTTAACTGAACCCTTTATTTAATTTTCCAGGTAGGCTGTTCCCGTCCCAATGCGCATGTCTAAGGATATTGTCTAGTCTTTATTTTTCGTACTGTTCAGTTATTGCTCATCCGGAACAGTGTAAATAATAACTCCTCATCACAGAAATTCAGACAAAAAACTTACGACTGGATTGTACAGTAACATTTGAACTTGAAAATTATAATTGTATTTCTGATGAAGAGAAATAAACACCCGAAACA
>CAHIKZ030001001.1:627500-630000 GCA_903632075.3 Acanthosepion pharaonis | reverse complement strand
GTGTTTATTTGTGTAGGAGGTTATAAGTATGTATGTATATATATACATACAAATATATATATATATATATTTATTTATTATGTGTGTGCATGTGAGAGAGAGAGAGAGAGAGAGAGAGGAGGGCAGCGAAGATTAAATCAGACTTATGTATAAAAATAAAGATGCGTGGCTGATTATATGAATTCGCAATGTGTTCGTGCTTGAGTATTAGTGGTGGCTATCTTGTCTGTTTTCGTTAGGGCAGACTTCGTAATAATAGTGGTCAAAGAAAGCACCCTCTCAACCTGCCCTATTGTCGCCCGTTTTGTAATGGGTCAGCGCTGACGGTCGCACCCTTCACGTCTGCGTCTGTATATGTGTGTAAATGTTATAAATCTTTGTTTGTATATGTGTTTGTATATACTCCCGGTATCTATCACGCAACTCTTCCTGCATACGATTTTCAATATAACAAACAGATATATGTATATATACATATACACACAAGTACACAACCACACATACACACACACACACTATATATATATATATATATATATATATGAATGAATGGACCAGAGATTTAGATGAATGAATGAGGCGTCGGGTAGAAAAGTAAGAGAGTTGGGAGGAAGAGAAGGAGCTGGTGAAAAGACATGCCGGCACACTCAAGAGAGTGAGAAAGAGACGGGCGGAGAGACATACCGATTTACGGTGGGCGGCAGCGTGAGGTCGTGTGGGTGGATGGGGCGGATACAAAAATCAGTGAGAGAGAGAAAGAGAGAGAGAGAGATTGGGACTGAGAATTAAAGAGAATAATAAATAATCAGAAAGAGTAAAAGATGCTAGAATAATGGCGAGGTTATGATGGAAGCAGGAAACAAAGTTGTTAAGAAAAGATGGACGTGTTATGAAAGAAAGAGGGAAAGAGGTAATGGTGGAGAAAAAAGACAACGACCTCACTGTTTATTTACTCTATAGAGAGAGAGAAAATAGAGAGGAAAGTAGAGTGTGAATGGAGAGAGAGAGAGAGAGAGAGAGAGAGAGAAAGAAAAGTAGATAGAGAATAGAAAGAGAGAAAAGTAAAGAGAGGAAGGAGAAAGATAAGTAGAGAGAGAACATATAAAGAGAGAATGGAGAGAGGAAAGTAGAGAGAGAAAGAAAGAGATAAGTGAAGAGAGAAAGTAGAGAGAAAAGAGGAGAGAGAAAATTAGAGAGAGAGAAACGTAGAAGAAAGAAAGGAGAGAGAAATAGAGAGGAGAGAGAACGATAGAGAGTAGAGAAAATAGGGAGGGAGAGAAAAATAGAAAGAGATGAGAAGATATGAAGGAAAGAGAGAGAGAGGGAGGAGAGGCGAAAAGAGAAAAAGAAAGAGAAAGGAAAGAAAGAGAAATGGTTTGTAGGAAGAAAGGGTAACACTCACTCTTTCTATCTCTTTATTTCTACCACCTTTCTTTCTACCACTTCGTGAGAGAGATGGATAATTAGATAGAGAAATGGACAGAGATAGAGCCTGAGAGAAAGAAAGAAAGAGACATACATGTGAATAGACTGAGATAGATATATATTATTAGAATAAGAAATAACGTGTGTGTGTGTGTGAGAGAGTGATAAAAATTGTAATAATAATCTAAATGTAATTTTAACGTAAATAGTTTTTTCTTGTAATTTTTTAACATTAAGCAAAGATATACGAAATCTGAAAAGTTAATTTAACCTTTTCATACTAAAAAGGCAAATGCAATGATAAAGTCTAGAAAAGAAAAAAAAATGAAATTATATTTCAATTCGTTTTCTCTTCATAAAACGTTTAGAAATAAAAGTGTTAAAAGCTATCAACTGATAAATTGTGTATTCGCCGCTAAGGAGGCCACCACACAAACACACTAATATATATATATATATATATATATATATATATATATATATATATATATATATATATATAACTGGGACATATAGCTTTGGTTATCAACCAGTCTAGGAGAAGGAAAACACTGAATTCAAAATCTGAGCGTAGGCGTTAGGAGATCTTGTGGTACACTATTAGCAACAGCCCTCTGTATTCGTGTTTTCCAAAAACTGTGGTTGGTTTTGCACAAGACCTCCCCACTATAATCAAATTATATGTGAGGATAGTCTGAGAATTGAGCTACGAAAAGGACGAGAGAGCCCATTTTTTAAATATATATCTATCTCTCTTTCTATCTCTCTTCCATTCTCTCTCTTTCTCTCTTTCTCTCTCTCTCTCTCTATATATATATATATACATATATATATAGGACGCGATGGGTAAATTGTCACCATTTTATATTTTTAATTTCAAGCATGCACGTTGGTTTTTATTTTTTTATTTTGTTGACTACACAGTATAGTTTCTGTTAAAAAGAGCACCATGACGCAATTCATTTCGCCAGGAATTTGGAAACAACATGCTGTACTCTTTGGCATTCGTGCCGGAAGCTCCAATACGAACATTTTGGAGTGTTTGGGTGTCAATCAGTGCAGAGGATTCGGAAAG